>JAQHUG010000073.1:2454476-2483520 GCA_028555095.1 Dicrostonyx torquatus
AGGACAGGGTAACCTGCACCATCTTAAGGAAGCAGGGGGAGCGCGGTGGGGTAGTGGGGGAGCGGGAGGGCTGGGAACAAGGGGAGTAAATGTAAATTTGGCTTTTAACAAAAATAAATAAAAAAAAAAAGATTAAACAGTTCACTTGTGCGTGGCTCTGGCTATCTACATATAGGATATTCCATTAGAGGCATCCTGTAATGTTTAATCTGATGGAATTTAGAGTACCCTAAGAAACAATCATCTGGGTTAGCCTGTGCTAGTATTTTGAAAGATGTTGACTGAAGAAAGAAAAATCTATTTAAATGTTGCCAGCACTGTTTTATGAAGTGCAGTCGCGGGATGAATCTAAAGAAAGCAGAACTGAGCATCCGAATCCATCTTTCTCTGCTTCCAGAGATGTGGACATTGCCTCTCGTTCCCGCCATCTCAGCTAGAGGCAACTCTCATTACCATTTCGTAAGCTTAGCTCTTCTAGGGTTATGTAGAAGGTTCATCAATTGCTCTGTCCCAAAACATCAGCAGTACATGTAAAACAGATCACCTGTGCTGCCTATTTGAGGAGGATATCTCAAATTCTTTGAAACTTCATTGCCGTGTCACCTTAGATATAATATAATCTAATCTATTTATATATAATATATAATATAATATATACTCATTTGTCTTTACAAGAATGATTTGGAAATTGACATGTGACACATTTATGTCCAATGGAAATTCAAGACACACAAAGGGAAATACTTTGTGGGAAGCTTACTTCTTGAAAGAGTAAATGCTAGTGAAATGATTGTGTTCTAGGTTGGGTCTTAACCCCAGATAAAGGTTTAAAGGAAACTGTGGAGTTATGAGTGTTTCCCCAGCATGAGTCTCTTTAGCTGGCAAAGTGCCCAAATCACTTATAACTTCCCCTAGCAGTGTCTCCTAGAGAAACTTGCATGAGTCACCCATATATTCTTCCCAAGAAAAGAGAATGGTCTTCCAAAGAATAGTGACAGTATGTGGTAAACACAGCATACTCAACAAGGAGTCCTAGGTTAGCTACGCCAGAGACTTACTTTTCAGATTGCTTAAAGAGAAATAGTGGCAAGTCTATTTTAGACTAATCTCAAGGATGAATTGCAATGATGGGGAAACACATTGCAGAGCACTTGGTATAGGTGTTTTATGGTTAGAATTGGTTATTATTAACAGTTTTACTTGTCAGCAGGTTGATAATTTAAATTGCTAATGATTAAAGGGGTTACTGTACTGAATAAGAAAAAAACTGAAGTAATTTGAAGCCTAGGCATGATAAGGAATAATGAGCATGAACTTTCATAACTAAAATGCTCCTCGGTTTAGCAATGGAAACAAAGAAATTGCAATGCATATATCCCTCTGTGAATCTAATAACTGTCCACTCACCCACAATTATCCATGTATTGCCTAGCTGGTTCAATGTCAAGGTTGCCTGTCAAATTCAATTAATAAACACATATCTTTATCGCAGTGGAAAATCTTTGACCATATTTTCACCTGTTGTTTCTACAAAATTAAAATTAGTAAACTCCAGAATTATATATTATTTATGTACAATGAAAGCAAAGAAACTTTTTTCCTCTTAGTCTTGGCCTCTATGTTCTAGTTCTCCAGATATCATTTTTACTACCTGAACGTCTACTTAGTACTTAGCGATGAAGGAGGTCCTACTAGAAGAGACATGAAAAGGTAAGTCTAAGGAAGAGAATGACTTGTTGAGTAACAGAATAGCCCAGGGAAGATAAAGTCTGATGTACAGAAAACCTGATGAAAACCACCATGAGTGATATTCCCGTGAAAGATGCTTTGCAGAAAGAAGGCGTAGCTCTGAACCAAGACAGAACTCCTGCAAGCCTTGGGCTGTAGGTCTTTAAAACTCCTGATTCATATCAAAAATAATACTTTCCATTGGCATATTAGCTTTCTGGCTTTGGTTTGCAGAAATGATCCCTAATATACATGCATACATACATACCTACATACCTACATACATACACACAAACATATTAATTGTCAATTTTACAGGTAGGTTGGCTATCTTTTACTCAAAATACTTGTAATTTAAAAAGTTTGGTTTAAGAATGTTTTCACCTACTGAAATAGCCATACAAATTATTATATAGTTTCATGGGGAGGGAATTCAAGTATAGACATGAATTTTTTTTTATTTCACATACTTTGTACATGTGGCTTGAAGGTAGTTTTTTTTGCAACATTTAGTTGATTTTTCAGTGAAATAAAAAGTTCATGGTGTAGAATTTGGTGTTTCTGAAATTTCAGTGCTCAATTAGTGCTAGATTTTGACTTTCTTGTAATCTTTGATTTTTTTGTTTGTTTGTTTTTCGACACAGGGTTTCCCTGTAGCTTTGGAGCCTGTCCTGATACTAGCTCTTGTAAACCAGGCTGGCCTCAAACTCACAGAGATCCACCTACCTCTGTTTCCCAAGTGCTGAGATTAAAGGCTGAGCCACCACTGCCTGGCAGAATCTTTGATTTTTTTTTTTTATTTTGAGCAGTCAACTTATGTCATAATATAAGAAACTTTGCTTAAGGACCAAATATACATCAGAGCATATCTTTAACTTTAGTTTAAAATAGTACTGGGGCATACCCAATTGCCTGGCTTACCCCAGGTGAGATGTTCTGTGCTCTGATGTAATCTGGTGAGGTCCTTGGATGTAGGATGATGCCTACATCTTCCAAAATTTCCAGAGCCACCTCTGGTTTCACATCCTGTACTGAAGTCCAGTGTGGTAAGTCCACTGTACCATACTCTGCCATCATTCTCCCTAACCTCAGACCTAGCTGTGGCTTCACAACTGTATGCTTACAGAACTTGATGGACACTCACAAACTCAGTCCATCCATGCCATCCTCGCAGTCCCAGGCATAGCATGAAGAACATAGCTTGCACACCAGACTAAACAGATCTCCCTATCTGTTCTGTTTCCATGCTTTCTTTCTTACACTGAATGGTAATTACTCAGCTCTTCCATGCAAAATTGAAAATGAATACCTGAGGGATTGACCTTCCAACTCCTCATGCATTTCCTGAAATTAACCAAACCTGGGCAGCAAGAAACACCAAAAGAAACATCTACTGAAAAGAATCAGTCTACAATCTCACTTCAGACACACAGCCATCTAAAGAAGTCCACATGCCCAGGCTTCAGTGTAGAAACCCAAAAAATGTGAAAGGCCAAGACAACATGTTTCTCAACACCATACATCTGCCAATTCTATAGAAACATTCTTTAATGGAACCAGCATAGATTAACCCCATGACGTAGAATTTAAGAGAACAATCATAAAATTCATCAAATAAATCAAGGAGTTTAATGAAGACAAAAACAGCCCAATGTACTTAAAGAGAATAGCAGTGAATGCCAGAATGATGGTCAAGGAAACACAAACATGGTGGAATGAAATAATGAAAATTATTCCAACTTGAAAACAGAATTCGGTAAAGAGAGTTATTGAAGAAGACTCAAGCTGAAATGAATATAAAACTCAACAATCCAATTAGAAAACTCAGGGAAAGTACTAGAAATACAATCAAGTAGAAGATAAAGTGTCAGGCCTTGAAAATAATGTAGAGGAATTTGACTACACAAAAAATATAAAAACAAAACACAAAAGGACCCTACACGTACTGTGGAACAAAATGGAAAGACCTCATTTTCAAATATAGGCCTAGGAAAAGGAATATAATCTCAGGTCAGTGGCATAGAGCAGATCTTATAAAGTGTAGAAAAATAAAACTTTCCCAAATTAAGGAAAGATGGAAAATGGAAAGACATATCCATACAAATATAAGAAGATACACAGAATTTTAAACGTATCAGACCAAATAAGAGACCCACCCATGTGTGTTATATGGAAATTACTAATTATACAGAACAAAGAAAGGTGTGATGATATGTTGTTTCTGCTCTGAAGGGGAATGGTCCTAGCCTATCAGGCTTATAACCACACCCCGCCATTAGCTAATTATTCCACCCCTAATTAGCCGTTAGCTAATTACTCGGGGTTGGACCATCAGGTCCCAATTAGGTATAAAAGGGTAGGTCCACGTGGTAAGCTCTCTCTCTGCGGATCGCGAGTCTGCCGGCGTCTTCGGAGAAGCACGGTTCTAGAGTCTGGTATTGTAAATCTGTGTGTGTTCCTTTTCTATCAAACTGTATGTCCTAAATATAACTAGTTTGGATAATATTTAATTAAAACAGTAACACTGCTCTAATAAATAAAGCTTGTCTGGAGATCAAAGTGAGGAGCTAGCCACTAGTTAGCCATAGAGGCCAGGCAGGGGTGGCACCCACTTTAAATCCCAGCACTCAGGAAGCAGAGACAGACAGATCTCTGTGAGTTCAAGGCCACACTGGGCTACACAAGATTGATGCAGTCTCAAAAAGAAAGAGAGACAGGTGGTGGTGGTTCACATTTTTATTCCCAGTACTTGAGAGTCACATGCCCTAATCCCAGCACTAGGGAGATGGAGACCGGAAGGGACATGGCTGGGTGGAGGGAGGAATGTAAGGCAGGAGAGGACAGGAGCTCAGAGCATTCTGTCTGAGATTGTACAGAGACATGATACCCCATTCAGTCTGAGGACTCATGGAGACAGGGTCTTGCCCCCTTCAGTCTGAGGATTTGGAAGAGATAAAAAGTCTATATAGTGGCTTATTCCTTTACTTCTCTGATCTTTCAGCATTTACCCTAATATCTCACCCTGGGCTTTTGTTAATTAGACCAATTAAAATCCACACTACAATAAAGAGACAGAAAGTCATAAGAAAAAAAATCACAGGTTGCATGTAAAGGGAAATCTATAAAAATAACAGCTGATTTCTTAGAGGGAACCTTAAAAATCAGAACAGCCATGAGCAATGCTATCCGAGTTCTTAGAGAATATGGATGTCAACTTAGACTACTGTGCCTAGCCAGACTCTGCCATAGTGGAAGGGGAAGTAAAAACTTCCAATGACAAAACCAGTCTAAAAGAATTTTTGTCAACCAAACCAGCCCTACTGAGAATATTGGAATCAATCCTTGAGACTGATGAGACAAATGAATGAAGAGACAATAGAAAGAAAACAAATAAAACTAAAATTGCCAAAACAAAATATAAGAATAATATAAACAGTAAAAAAAGCAAAATTTGAGCAGTCAATATAAGCCTTTCAAAAATAACTTTAAATATTAATGGCATCACTTTCCATTTAAAGAGGCATGAGCCATGGTTTAGTTGAGTGGATTAAGAAACAAATACATGTCTGTTGACTACAAGAAGCTCACATCACCTTTAAAGAAAAGATCCACCTTAAATTGAAAGGAAGAAAAAAATATTCCAAGCAAATGAGACCTGGACACAAGCAGGTATCACCACCCTAATATCTGGTTAATAAACTTAGAACTATCCAGAAGAGATAAAGAATGATAGTTAATTCTAATCAAGGAAACAGTTAAGAAAATATTAGGATCCTGTATATTCAATAATGGTTAGTGCATATATAAAAAGTTTATGTATATTTATAAAAATTTTATTGCTAGATGTAAAGATATAGATTAATTTTAGCTCAGTAATAGTTGATTTTAACACCCCATTTTATCCTAATAGGCAGGCCATGTAGCCAAAATGACCTGAGTTGAAAGAAATCTCAAACTAGATCATCTTCTATTACTTCTCTAATTAGTGAAAAGAGAATCTTTCTTATTTGCTTGTTTGAGGTTAGTAACACTGTCACTCTGTAGGGTGCTTTCCCTTAGGTGAAAGATACAGGTGGACTGTGGTCACTGAGTATGCCAGGTATGCTATGAAGATTGCTAGTAGAGAAGGGTATCTAAGGGTATCTAATGAAGAAATGATTTCTTGGACTTTTCTTCCCTTCCTTTCTTCCCATGCTTCTCTCTCTCTCTCTCTCTCTCTCTCTCTCTCTCTCTCTCTCTCTCTCTCTCTCTCTCTCTCTCTTCTTCTTCTTCTTCTTCTTCTTCTTCTTCTTCTTCTTCTTCTTCTTCTTCCCTTCTTTCATCCCTACCTCCCTTCTTTCTTTTCTTTCATTTATTTATATACTTGTTCATTTATTTGCTTATTTATTGCTTTGTTTGAGACTGGGTCTTGTTTATTTTTCTTCATCAAAATCCAGTTGGTTGATTATTCTAGTAATAAATAAATTCAGTGTAAAAAGAAAAAATAAAGAAAGAAAAGTAAAAGTTCACATCTAGTCAATGAGACAACATTTAGTACATTGAACCTGGACCTAGAAATTTTCCAAAATATGCAACATAGGTTAGCTTTACAATCTTTAGATACTTTTTCTGAGTTGGTCTTGCATGCAGCAATATTTGTAGTGGTAACCCTTGTTGATTTTTATTGTCTACCAAAGACACAGGCTGTGCCCCAATCTATGCACAGTGCTTTTTCCCCAACCTCTAGAGATGGATTTACAGATATATACCTCCATGACCAGATATAAAGTTCTGCTTTCTAACTAATATGCTTAATTATTCAAAAGTGCATTTCTGACAATTAATAATTAGTACAAATTCAGCAAGATTATATTACTTAATAGGTAGAGTGTTTTTTAATACTTTTAGATAAAATTTGAAAATATGTATTTAACTTACTTAACATTGATTTTATAGAACTGTTTCCCATATTTTATTACTTTCTGTTTTGTCCAATGTATTTTTCAAAACAAAACTATGAAGCAAAGCACTTTTATTTTATTTTATACATATTCCTTGAAAAATAAAAGAAACAGAAAAATTTAATTATGTTTCAATTTTATTTTATACTTGATATTTTTGAGAGACATAAAACAATATATGTCTATATAGGCTCCACTTTGAAGATGTTATTGGCATAATAGAAGATACAAGTCAGCAATGAGGTTAGCTGTTACAAAATTTGCTTGTATACAAAGGCCATTCAAAAAGTATTGTGCCAAATTTTCAAGGTAAGCTGCACCTTTTAAGTGTTTTTTTAGGTCCAACTTTAACATAGTAATGTTTAGCTTAGTGATTAGTAGTGGTATTTAAAGATCTGTTTTATTTATTTATTTCATTTTTATCTCTGACACTGAATTTACTTATTTCTAGAATAATATGCCAACTAGAATTTGATGAAGAAAATATAAAGTCAGGGGAAAAGTGAAGGCACACATCTCCACTCTGCAGTCTTGTCAGTAAATGTTAAAGGCAAAATATTTCATGAACTTCAGTATCATAGTATTAATCTTCCAGTATTAAAATGTAATTGTTTAGTTCATGTGACAAGAAACTTATCTAAAGACACTCTTGAACTGCTTAAAATTGACAAGGAAATCTTCCATCAATATCTGGCCTCTCGTCCTTACGGAAGAACAGGCACTTACTGTGCCTTCTGCCTCCAAGTTCAGTTGATCACCCCAGAGTCTTTCCTGGTGAACCTCTCCAGTATCCGTGATCACACTGATACTCTTCCTCTTTGGGGATTTTAAATAACAGCCCAATCAGGATGCATTCCTTTTCATCTTCGTCTCCCATAATTTTCTTTGGCAGAGGTCTTGTCAAAAATGCTTGATTTTTTTTCTTCCCCAATTATAACTCTTCAAAAGAGAAAATGAGGCTCGGAGCCCCGGTCCACAGCTGCTGCAGCTTTTGAAGTCCCCTCTGCCCAGCTCTTGATGCCCTAACCCTTTTAATAGCAGCATTAGCTGTTTCAGCTCCATTTTCTAACAGTCTTGGTGGAGTGAGGGAAAGCCTTTCATATAGGACTTTGCTACCATGCTACCATGCCTCAAATTTAAAAATAATTTTTATTTATCTGGATCTGTTACACACATACAGCATAGGTTTCTATGCTTAGTAAGCAGTAATGGCCCTCACTGGGTCTTTGTTCCACATTAATTAGGGCTCACTAATATAAAAATCTGATTACTTAAGAATGATTCAGTGCATTGGCCAGATGAGACATAGGAGGACCTAGGAAATCCAAATCAGATTTTTTGTTTGTTTGTTTGTCTTGATTTTCTGTTTCTAGTCAGGAGTGGCTAAGAAACTGGATGGAAAGGTATTAAAATCATTTTTCAGCAAGAAAGGAAAAATGTCTTTTGGGTATTTACGTTTAAGCATTAAAATAAGGAAATGGACAATCAAATCCACACTTTCCTTTAGTAGAGGATGATTTCAGTATCCTCAAGTTAAGTTGCAAAAGTGCAGGCAAGGGCTGAATGGCATTGTGTTTCTGCAGTATTTGACAGTGTCTGCACCAGAATAGGGCAGTATGGAGTCATGGGCAAGCTCTTCTTGATGAAAAACACAAGTGATCTTGCTGATCATAGGCATTGTTTACAGTCACGGCCTTCAATGAAAACACTGAAAATCGCTTCTCTTTAACCAGGTGTGTGACACTACTGCTGACATTTCTGAACACTGTCTATTCCAGGCAGCCCTAAAACCTTTGCAAAGTATTTTTCAGAATATACTGGTTTTTATTTGACAATATATTCTAGATAAACTGTGATTCTGATACAACTTAAAAAACACCATCCGGGGGCTCGAGAGATGGTTCATCAGTAAAGTGTACTTACTGCTTTTGCAGATGACCTGAGATCAGTTCCCACTACACACAAGGTGGCTCACAATTCTCTGTAACTCCAGTTCCAGGGATTTGATGCTCTCCTTTAACTTCCACAGACACTGATCACACACATAGTATACCAATAAACATGCAGACAAAACATTCATGCAAATAAAATAAAATAAAACAAAGAAATTAAAATCTCTGTGCAGCCTTGGCTGTCCTGGAACTCAGTCTATAGATTAGGCTGGCCTCTAGCTCAGAAATGTACCTGCCTTTGCCTTCCAAGTGCTAGGATTAAAGGTGTAAGCTACGACTGGAAAAATAAATCTTTTTTAAATAGAAAAGAATCATCCTGTGATATGTAGAATTTTGTATAAAAGTTCAAATAAATCAATGCTAAGTTTTGAGACTTACATAGGATTTAGGATGGTAGAAAATACCCACCTTTTTTTTTTTTTGAGATAGGGTTTCCCTGTAGCTTTGGAGCCTGTCCTGGAACTGACTTTTGTAGACCAGGCTGGCCTCAAACTCAGAGATACTTCTGCCTCTGGAGTGCTGGGATTAAAAGAGTGTGCTACCACTGCCAGGCTGAAATTATCTACCTTCTATTTCAGAAAATAGGAGAAGCTTTCAGGATTGTGTTTTCTTGCCACCTTTCACTGTCAACTATTGGTACAGGGCTTTGATAGCTTAGGGCTATGTCACAAGCACTGAGATTTGCAGAGTCCTCTAGCTGGTGGGGAATAGCCAGAACCTTTTAGGACATCTGGAATTGCTGCACCAATGCTGTGGTACTTCCTTGTATATGTACTTTATCCTGGTCCATGCAGACAGAAGAGGGCTTTGGGTCACCTGAAACTGGAGTCAAAGGCAGTTGTGAATTATCATATTGGTCCTGGGAACTAAACTTGGGTCTTCTTCAAGACCCAAGAATATTCTTAAAGACTGAGTCATCTCTCTAGCTCACGCATTTTTCCCCAGAAAAAAAAAATGGAAATATGCTTTTCCACTATTAGAATTGTTTTAAAATATACACCCAAAAGGTTTTTAAAAGTTAGTTAAGTTCTTAATTTCATAACCCTGTGCAATATTTGACAATCAAAAGAGGTAGGAAAACACAATGCTGAGATGTTTTCCTCATCCTCCCTATCCAGGGACCATCAAGCTCAGGTTCAGTTATAGGGAAAACCAAAGTTTTCCTTACAATTGGTAGAAGGCCGTTTGTTCCCATAAGGTTGGATATGGAAGCTCAGGAGCCATTGTATTCCTGGAATATGAAGCAAGTTAGGACATTAATCTGGCTTTTGTGAGCATTTTCTCCCTTAAATAAGCTACAGAAAGGAGGAGAGAATTTAATAGACAATATTGAATGTGTTTTAGATAATGATGACCACCAAACTCTAGTTTGCCAACTGATGATAGTTTCTTGACTAGAATTTTATTGGAATATAGATTTACTGGAATACAAGTTTGCGCATCTTCTATGACTGCTTTATCCTGTAGCAAGAGAATTGAATGGTCGGCAACAAAACTGCAAGTACATAAAACTTAAATATTTACTGTCTCTTGGTGGGAAACATCCCCTCCCTTATATCAGGTAAACACAGTAAATTATCTTAGATGACTGGTGATAGTAAAATGGTACCGATTTCATTACAAAGTACATAGAAAGGCCACACAGGAACTTTTCATTAGATATGAATGAGATGCAGGTAAAATACCATGATGTCTGAAGAAGGATCAACCATCACAATGAAGAAAGATGGAGACAGGTCTCATGTGCAGGAGAAGTGTTATGGCTCACGGTCCTGCTGCCACAAGGCCAATGCCATCATGAACACAAAGCGACTGTGACCACCTTAATAGCCCCATTGAAAATAAAGACATGGAAGCAGGAAGGGGATGTGGAGAAGAAGGTCATGAGCAGCAGAGGGAGGGAATACAAGAAGAATAGGAGCACAATACATGATTGAAATTACCAGAAAAAAAATTCCAAATAGAATATAAACTAAAGAAACTTTAAAAATAAAATAGTGTGAGCTAAACTAATTTAATGGGCATGAATATTTGACAGGTAAATACATAATTGAAGATATAATACAAAACATGAGAAAGTAACTCTCAACTTTATATGACTCAGTATGCAAAAGAAATAGGGGAAATACATGACTACAAAATTAAAATTTAGTGTTTGACTTAGCCAAAGTGAAACTATGAAAGCCACTACACAAATATTTACAATAGTAATAATAATAAAGATAAAGGAATCTTTACATTAATATTTAGTATTCCTTAAGTCAAGAAAACATGGTACAGAATGTTTCTTGAAAAAAAGGGTAAAAATAATGTGGTCCCCAGATTGAGTATAGCAACAATAACCCAAAACTTGAAGAGGAGCAACTAGTGTCTTATTCAGTCTCTAAACTTCTGGAATAAAGAAGTATGGGGTGCCTATGAAGAAAAGAAAGAGAGCTTTAAAAATTTCATGTTGGTGTTCACCTTGACAACCTTCAAGGACAGAAGGCAGTCAAGCAATGGCTACTGCGTGCTGACAGAGTTGAACTATAACTCAAGAAGATTGCTCTCAAGCCAGTTTCTTTTCTGCAAAAGTAAAAATAATGCAATTATAGAATTAAAAGTCATCTCATATGTACCCCAAAACATACTTACTAAAAACTTAACATAGCCTGTTTATTTAAAGGAGAAATCTAAAATAAATATGTAGGTGTCAAAGGCATTAAGTGCAGAAGAGCATGATATTGCCGACCACACCCTGAGGGAAACAGAAATATGGGTGATGTCAGCACATTCTACACGTAGGGCGATACGGTCAGTTTTGAGGTATTTTGGACCAAACGCTTTACCACAAATGTAGGGAAGGGCTGCTGGGCCCACTGTTTCATTGGCTTCGGTCTGTGACAGTGAGCAAAGGGTGGGGAAGTGGCTCAGTCCCAGGTGGTGGCGGCAGCAGAAGATGAAAACAGCAGAAGCAGCTACTGAGATTTCAGTAGAGTTTGGAAGGCAAAGGTCGTACCTAGTATTCAGAATCATCTTAGTTATGAGGCTCTGTAGAAACGAAAAAAAACACAGTCACAAGCTGCTGAGATACAATGACCAGAAAGGAAAGAATAAGGACAAATAAGAGTTAAGATCAAATTAATACTGAAGCCAGCAGGGAAATATTCAACCTGGTAGCTCCATGCCTGATAGACAAGAGAGACCGGATGGCCCTTCTCCTGTGGGCTTGCTGTATGTGAAGAGAGGGTTTCTCTCTTGTCTGGCATCATCACCTACCATTTTCTTGGGAAGATGTACCATGTTCCTGGCATTTCCAACATCCAAGTATGTCCATTACAACTTAACATCATACTCAGAATTTCATCCTATACTCTCCCAGGAACTCCCACAGGGAGTCTATCTGACAAGGTGCATTGCTTGACCAGTTATGTCTTCCTTTCACATCGTAGTGCCAGGATTCATAACATCATAGCTCTTGCATTTTGCATGCCTGGAAAATTAATCACAAATATTGTCAATGCCTTTCTCTAACTTGATAAGTACCTGGGTTTATTTAAACTACTAAACTATCATTGGAGAGCTTAGGCACTTAAACCCAGGTAAATGCTTCTCCAAATGGCTCAGTGGCCGCAAGATGGCCTAGTAGTACTCTCTTTTCAAGGAAAAGTCTTCCAAATGAGTTTCTAGTTTTATACTTTGAGTCTTGAGGTGGGTAAGTGAGGTCTTGCTAATTTTTTATTGTCCTGGTACAAAAAGCTTGGCTTCAATTTAATGGTGCTCATCTCTCTACAAACAGCAAGCTGGCCACAACTTACTTTCTTTTTTACTTTATTTCTTTGGTTTTCATTCTGTTTCCATTTTTAATATATTTTAATTGTATGAAATTGTGAGTTCCATTATGACATTCCATGCATTTTATAACATAGTTTTATCCCGTTCAGTAGCCTACTTCTATACCCTGCTTTCTTTCCCACTATATCTCCT
Source organism: Dicrostonyx torquatus (assembly GCA_028555095.1). Lineage (NCBI taxonomy): Eukaryota > Metazoa > Chordata > Mammalia > Rodentia > Cricetidae > Dicrostonyx > Dicrostonyx torquatus. The sequence goes on from JAQHUG010000073.1 coordinate 2,467,063, forward strand.
CCTGTATCTCTAAGCCCTGCTATATTTTTATTAATGATCTCTACTGCTTTCTTATTTTCTTTAATCATTGTTGTTACATATATGTACATAAAAATATAAATACAAACTGTTGAGTCAATTTACTGTTGAAAATATGCATTGTTTTAAGGCTAACTATTTTGTTTTAAATAACTTCCTTGGGGAAGACTGATTTTTGCCTCTCTTAACTGTCATTGATTGCCCATGTGTACTCTTGTGAGATGATTTGCCCTATCTACACACAACTTGCAACTCATTTCTTTTCTGTCCATACTTCACATTAAATTAAAAAAGAAAGCTTTCTGTTTTACTTTTGATCCTGATTCTCAAAGTAAGCCATACTGAAAACAGCTATTGGCTTTGAATGTCATGGTGTCTTGAATTTTCTTCAAAAAATTCATCTGCCCATTGCTTTTCAACTCATTCTTTGTCAAGTCAACTTTTTCTGGGGATATGCAAAAATGTCAGATCACCCAAAATGGGTACCAGAAATAGGTAGAGTACAATTTCATCATAGTCCAACTTGGTCAGATCAATGATTTTGTTGGGCTTTCTTGGAGAGCAGAGAGCCCGGCTAATAACCGCCATGTGATTGCCCTCCAAACACCTGCATCAACACAAATTCTTATGCCATCATGGTTGGTGACCCCAAGGGAACCCGCATCATTGAGTTCCACTTTTACTTAACCTTATCATAATCTTAATCTTTTATTGAAACTTATCATAATCTCCAGAGCATCAATTTTATATATTGTGCTCACACAGCTTTAAATGTTCATTTTATTCATCTTCATTGATTCACTTTGTGTCAAGGAGAGGGCAAGAGTGTGCCATGGCACCTGTGTGGAGATCTGATGACAACTGAAGGACCCAGTATCCTCTCCATGCTCTGTTTCACAGGGATGGATATGGGTTATTGCACTTGACAATAAGCTCTTTGAGACACTGAGTAATCTCACAGGCTTGTCTTAAATTTAATTTTTACCAATTTAATTGGCCTAGTCCTTAATTCTAAATATCTTTTAAGCACTGGCAGTTTTGTATGAGGAAAATAACTGAAGTGATTTTATCGCTTATTATAATGCTCACTTATTCATAAATTCATTAAGATCAAAGCCTCCAGCTTAAAAGTGCATAAATGTAACTTATGATGTCACTTACATCCATTCATCACATATATTCATCACATTCCATTCATCTAACCATTCTCTCTTTTTCTGTGTTTAATACTTATAGTCATGCTTACAATTAGATGTATGTGCATAATTAAAGTGTACTTTACAAAGTTCCTTTAACATCAAATACGGCGATATTTGTGCAGTCCTATTTTAGAGAAAAGTTACCATTTTATTTATTTTTACATATTTCTTTACATATGTATGAGCACCTATGAGGGCCACAGGTTGATATCAGGTGCATTTGTTTAGTTTATCTTTGCCTTATTTTTGAGACAGGGTGTCAAATGACTGAACTGGCTGCAAAGCTAGCCCTGGGATCCTTCTGCGTCCCAGAGCTGAGATGACATCCAAGCACTGACAATACCTGGCTTCCTACAAATAATGGAGATTCAAATGACCTCATGCTTACGCAAACAGGTACTTTACCCACTTAGCGATCTCCCCAGTTCATATTTATTATATATTTATTTATTAATTTTGTTAAAATAAATTAAAAGTCATGATCCGAAAAATGTGAATTATGTCTTTATCTATATGTTCCAAGAACATTTGGGTTATATGTGTGAAAGTGCACATCTCCTGAAACAGACTTTAGATAATAAAAGGTAGTATTACATATCCCAGGAAACATATACTTTGAGATAAAATAAAGTAGACATCTCTGGATTAAGAAAAAAATAAGAGGAACAAAGCACATGTATTCTTTACATATTCTTTTCTTCTGTGTCATCCCTGTATCTAGGAATGAGACTCTTTTTTAATCGCCCAGGGCATATTGAGAACTGATATGTGAATGTGAATAACGTTTTCCAAGACAGACTTCTACATTCCTTGTTCTGTCCAAGGTTTGTCTATTATAGTATCGCTGATCTTTCTCCTGTCCTGTCACACTCTAGAAAACATTCATGCTATGACTCAATTCCAACAGTTGTATGAGTAACATGGCAGAGATAAGGAGGTGAATGTTTGTGGACATGTAGGAGCCCCAATGTTTCTTACATCTTGTGTCCCTTTTCTCGCAAAATGAGAAAGGTTGGAAGACCAGAAAAATGGGCTTCTTACGTTTTCCCAAGAGTCCTAAAAAAAAAAATACCTCGAGTCAAATGTCACTTACTTTTTAAAAATCAAGTAAATAATGGTGAAGTAGTTAGCAGCCAGAAAACCTTCAAAGTTGAGTAGGTCTAATGAAATGGAAGGTTCCTAGTAAAAGCCTTGATTTGGGCTTGTAAAAAATGTTATTATCTTTCTGATTACCTACAGCCCTGAAAAGCTGATTACTACCAGTGTTTTGAATGTTACCATACTGTTTCTCAACTTCCTGAACAGATAACCCTAAATCTCAGCAACACTCGTGACAAAGGCCTGAGTAGGCCCGAGGCTGAGTCAGTGCTTTTGCGGACTGTGTGGCATTAGCCATGCAAAGAAAAAGGGCTTGACTGTTTCCTCTCTCCGCTTCCCCGTCCCTCGCGCTTTACAGCTCCCATCTGAAGCTGTCTGCAGAGCCAAGGGTGAGTTTTCACATCCTTTATTTTTAACTTCATAGTTTTTGCACATGATTGAGTCAGGTAAAGGGCTTGATGTTGTTTTCCTATGAACTGAGCCAGAGTACAGGCTGAAAACCATCCTGGTGCATGTATTCACTTGGAGGTAAATACTAAGCACAAAATCACGGGAAAAAAAGTACTGAGATCTATTCCACTAGACATTTGCAGGAAGTATTAAGCAAATTCAAAGTAATTGTATGGCCACCAGGAACCACTAGACAAGATACTAACCCCAGACTCCTTCCACACCATAGTTGTGCATACCAAGGATCCTGTTCTTAGGCAAAAATGGACTTGTGGACGCAGAGATGGAGAAATAGTCCTACTGAAGAGAACACAACCCTTCACACCATCTCCATCTACTGCCACCTTATCCTCACTGGCAACACTGTAAAAGCCTCAAGCCCATCAATCGATGCTGTCATGTGCCAGGGACCGTTACTCTGCTTAATAGTTGCCTCTTGCCCCTTTGTCTTTCCTTTTGGCCTGTCTAGACAGGCACCAAGCAAATTAGTATCCAGTGCCTTCAACAAATGTCTGGTGGAACCACTGCTAGGTTGAGCTTCCCAACCCTCTGTTCAGATAGCATTGTTTCTCTCCATCACTGTTTACACTGGGCAGTCTCTGAAGTTCTCATGTAACGCCAAAGTCAATCGGCAAACTTTGCAAGGGTCTTTCCAGGAAAGTCACCTTTAAGCTTACTGAGAGGAGAAAAAAAAGCCTGAGATAGAAACAGAAAAAATTGAAAAGATTAATACACATTTTTCTTCATAGGTCATCCTGACTTTTCGTTGGTTCTAACAAAAAGGTAGGAATTGCTAACATTGGGCAACAGGAAGTTGCTAGGAAGTCATCCTTGGCACAAAACTTATTAGCAATCTTGCTTTCAAACAAACCTATGAAGCATATAGAGTGAGCTCTGATGCTCCGTAATGAGATGCTCCATTCAAACACTGTTGACATTTAATCGGGAAGTTCCAAGTTCAACAGAAAGACTATCACTAAACAGTTAATGATTTCTGTTTCTAAGCTCAAATAATACAGAAATGGGTTCAACTAAATTTGCACAGTAGTATTCTTGACTAGTCTTTTGTTTGTCAGTATTTTACAATTCCAGCTTTTAAGACAAATGCTACTTCTACCTCTTTTCCTAGCTTCCACTCTGATGTTCTCTATGTTCTTATCATGTTTCTATTTATTTCTGCATATCTTCCAGTTGGTTACTTTTCTTTAATATCACCACAGAAACTTCAATTACCAGTCATTTCAGCAGCTATAGTTATTTACTAAAAGGTATAGGAAATATTCCATTTTAGGAATTCCCCATGGAGACTGTAGTAGGTTTGTGTTATAGTGATAATGCAGGACATATGAAGACCGTCGATTTCCCTCTCTCCCAGGCAGTACTAGGGAAAAGACACCTAGTAGATGGAAATTTTAATATAATCGCTCCCATCATCCATATCCAAAGCAGGGTTTTAAAAGTCATGTTTTCTGCAAGATATTTTCTGTTGGAAAATTAGTTCCAGGCTAGAAACATAATGGGCATAGGACTGTCAGCTCCTACACATGTCAACCAAGATTCCCTGGCAGGTAGAAGGAATGTCTATGGAGACCTAGAGCCGAAATTCCTGGTCTTAACTTGGATTCTACAGGGTGGGGAAGTTGTTCAACTTTACAATTGGTCTCTGGTTCATTTCTTATGCATTCTTTAATGAAAAGCCTCAGAGTTGTTTGTAGTGAAAAAAGATAATTTGTATTTTGAAGATTTGGGTGGGAAACATGAGAGGTCTTTAAATGAGCCTGTGGCATGACTCTACAACCATCCTATGTTTTCAGCTGAGTCTAACTGGTGGCATCACCTGCTATTCACATTTTAGGAAGGAAGCATTGTAGCAAGAAGATGATTTTCTTTCCTTGTTGTTTGCATTCTAATGTGTAATAATTTTTAGGGCATATAGAGCTAAACTGAATATGTGGAGAATAAAGATAATTGATCATAAGAATGCAGTATTTAGTTTACTGTAAAATATCTCCAGATGAGGGAAATATCTACTCAAACATCTGGAAATGACTCAGACAGCAGTGTTGGGAATGTTACATTTTAGTGTATCGATTTTCAGTCCCTTCGTTTCTAACTATCTGTCCCATTTCATAACAGACAAAATTATCATGTTTAGTTTGAAGTTTCCCCCACATCCTCTTTAAAATTTCAGAGTTGATCTTAGCTATTCTGATAAGTGTAAGATGGAATCTCAGAATTGTTTTGACTTGCATTTCTCTTATGGGTAAAGATGTTCACCAATTCTTTAAATGTCTTTTGGTCCTCTGAATCTCTTCTGTTGAAAATTGTCTGCTTAGATCTGTACGGCATTTTTTAATTGGATTATTTGGTACTTTGGATTCTAGTTTCTTGAATTCCTTATATATTTTGGAGATCAGCCCTCTGTCAGATTTGAGGTTGGTGAAGATATTTTCTCATTCTGTAGGTTGCTGCTTATCGATCATGTCCTTTGCCTTACAGAAGCTTCTCAGTTTCAGGAGGTCCCATTTATTCGTTGTTGCTCTCAGTGTCTGTGCTACTATTGTTATATTTAGGAAGCGGGCTCTTGTGCCTATGTGTTCAAGGTTATGACACATAACCTTGACACTTATGCTGGAGAGGATGTGGAGTAAGGGGAACACTCCTCCATTGCTGGTGGGAGTACAAACTGGTGCAGACACTTTGGAAATCAGTATGGTGATTTCTGAGAAAATTGGGAATCAATCTACCTCAGGACCCAGTACTACTACTCATGGATATGTATCCAAAGGATGCACAATCATGCCATAGGGACACTTGCTCAACTGTGTTCATAGCAGCATTATTTGTAATAGCCAGAACCTGAAAACAACCTAGATGCCCCTCACCCGAACAATGAATAATAAAAAAAAATGTGGTACATTTACACAATGGAGCATTAGTCAGTGGTAAAACAAACAATGGCATCTTAAAGTTCGCAGGCAAATGAAGAGAACTAAAAAAAAAAAAAAAATCCATCCTGAGTGAGGTAACCCAGACCCAGAAAGACAAATACAGTATGTACTCACTCATAAGTGGGTATTAGATAGAAAGCAGAAGGTAACCAGGCTACAATCCCCAGAGAAGCTAGGTAAAAAGGAGAACACTAAAAGGAACACATATGGATGGCCCCAGGAAGGGGAAATTGGTAAGATCTCCTGGGCAAACAGGGAGTGGGGGTAGAAGAGAGGGGATGGGGGATGGAAACATGAAGGATCTAAAAGGACAAGTTGGGGGAGGGGCAGAGGGGAAGAGCAATGGAAGAGATATCTTGATAGAGGGAGCCATTATGGGGTTAGGGAGAGACCCAGTGCTAAGGAAATTCCCAGGAATCCACAGGGATGACCCCGACTAATACTCCTAGCAATAGTGTAGAGAGTGCCTCATTGGGTCTTCCACTATATCAGATTAATGAATACCCTAATTATCATCATAGAACTTACATCCACTAACTGAAGAAAGCAGATGCAGTGACCCACAGCCAAGCCCTGGGCTGAACTCCTGGAGTTTAGTTGATAAGAGGGATGAGGGATCATATGGGCCAGGGGGGGTCAAGATCATAATATAAAAAACCACAGAGACAGCTGGCCTAAGTTAATGGAAGCTCACTAACTCTGAACTGACAACTAGGGAACCTGCGTTGTGATGAACTAGGCCCTCTGATTATAGGTGACAGTTATGTGGCTTATTCTGTTTCTGGGCCCTGGCAGTGGGACCAGGACTTATCCCAGGTGCATGAACTGGCTTTTTGGAGTCTATTCCCTATGGTGGGTTACCCAGCTCAAACATGATACAGGGTATAGTGGGGAGGTCCCACCTCAGCTTGGTATGCATGACTTTGTTGACTCCCCAAAGGAGTCTTTAATCCCTCTGAAGAGTAGATGGGGAACAGAATGGGGGAGAATTCGGGGGAGGGTTGGAGAAGGGGAAGGAGGGAGAACTGGAGTTGCTATGTAAATAAGTCAAAGAATTTCAGAATTGACAATTATTTACCTAGTTCATTTTTATTAAAATTGCCTCTTCCTCTCCATTTCATAGACTATAACGAATTATCTGTGCAATGGCTATGTTAGTAAATTCTGTGTGTTGATTGGGCGCACACAGAAACTGGCTCTAAAAGTTGGGATTGCCCCAGGTCCTTTGCCTGAATCTATACTGTAATGTCTGTTGTCTGGGGCTGGGTTGGACTCCAGACTCTATAATAGGAAGGGAGTATGATAGCTAAACAGTCAGAGAGCAAGAGATCCTGCCCTCGAAGAAAGACAATGCTACTGTTTATCCAGTCTATAAATACACCCACACTGGGAAAGGGAAGCTGGAAATTCAGCCATGAGAAGCACACTTTTAGAAAGAAGGTTCAGCCCAGATCCTCAGCTGATTGCCTCAACTTTCCTAGTTGGTTTCTGCCAGGCCTGTGTAAGCTGCTGGTGTGAAGACATTGTCTTTCTCTTTGTACTTGTCTTATTGCTGAGAAGCATCATCCAGGGTGACACTCTCTTCTTCTCAAAATTCTAACTCACCAAGGATGCCCAGGTCAATTTGGGCTCATTTGATATTCATTCTTTTGCTCTGACTTATCAAATGCTCAGTAAACATATTCTCTAGGCCATAAACAACAATATTGCACATGAATTTAGAATTCATGATTGCTGATTAGAAAACCACTCTAATGATAGATATAGATTTAGACTCATCGACATTGACAAAATTATAGCATTATGAGTTAGGGTCATAATCCCAGAAAAATATATTGTATCATGAAACAAATGCAAAAGGTGCTAACATCTACTTTAAACTTACAATAAGCACACAACAATTCCCTGAGTATGATAACCATGCCTTCACATTCTTGGCAGCATGAGGCCAATTTCTGGAGATGTAAAGCAAGCATTCAGGGAATGTGACTTGAATTTGTAATTCTGCTCTTTCAGGGGGATTCTTTCTCAGAAATAATTTTTCTTCTTTTTTTTAGATTCAGAACATTTTGGTTGAATATATATATATATATATGTATGTATAAATAATTTATCCTTGACTAAACACCATTAGTTTAATTTAATGAGTGAGATGTAAAAATATGCATACTTAATCATTTATTCAGGATATAACAGAAAACATTCTATATCAGAAGTACCTGAAAAGTAATAAGGGATAAGCATATACTAACAAATAGAGTGCTTAGACATTGACAACAAAAATTTCAATACCATATTAATTTTTTCAATCTTCAAGGAATGAGATTATAGTAAAATAATGAGTCAATTGCCTTTGCTTTTTAAGTGATAAATAGAATAAAATATTTTGAGGTATTTTATCTTTCAGCATAGACAAACTTATATAACTAAATGAAATACAATAATCTTAGAAGAAAAACAGTGAGATAAGGTAATTGTGAGTTCTGGACATGATATATCCTAAATCTTCTTGATTATTTTACTAGACTGTGGAAAAGCACAGAATGCTGTTATAACATTTATGTTACAAAGACTTAGGAACATTCAATAAATTGCACAAATATCTAACAGGTATGACAGTCAAAATTTTGAACTCTGGCTGCTTTTAGTATAAAGCCTCAAGCTACTTCAATTATGAAATACTCTTGTTATTAAGGTCACATAATAACAGGAAAAAATAATTAAAAATTGTATTTTCTTATACCTAGCCAATATTAACCATCTATTTTCTCAAATATGAATTGAGCTGTAATTGGTTTTCTCATTTTGTAAGTTTCTTTTGTCTTATAGAAAATATACTATGACTAATATAAAGTTATAAATATGCAAAATGGATTTTGTCGAGGCCTTTTTCACACTTAATGAGATGATCATGTGTTTTCTTTCTTTAAGTTAAATTATATGGTGGATTACAATAGAACACTGACTGAGACAAATCGATACCAGGGAGAAGGGTATTGTTGTGACAGATCTGTTCACGCTGCTTATTGGAAGAATGTTTACTTTGGGACTTTGGGTTAGGAAAGCTGTTGAATGCTTTAAGTGGGGGCTTAATGGGCCTTAGCAGCAGGAGGATGAGTGACGGTGCTGAGGGCGATCTGGACAGTGGCAGCCCAGCTCAAGAAGTTTCAGAGAGGAAGAATATTAATAAGTGGCATAAAGGCCATTATATAATATTTTGGCAAAGAATGTGGCTAATTTTTGCCCTTTTCCAAATAAATCTGCCTTAAGCTAAATTGAAGAGTTTTGGATTAATGGTATTGGTGGAAGAGATTTCAAGACAACTTAGCATTCACTGTGTCACATGGTTATTAGTGGCCACTCGTGTAGAACTACAATTAAAAGGAACAAACTGAGTAAGGAAAAAATAAAAATGTACAGGTTGAGAGGAAAAGGGGAACCAGGAAGTGTAATGGAGCTGATTCCAGTGCTTAAAGAGATAAAATGTGGAAAGGAAAGGCTGATGTTAAATGGAATGAGGGAGTGGTGACCTCAGGACAAGACCACCCCCAGCTAACTTCCCTTGTGGGGAAAGGAATTAAAGCTTAAGCAGTGAAGGGAATGATCAACAACAAACGGTGATGCATGTAATTGAACAAGGGGGCCGTGTTCCCGCCACCAAAGGCAGAAGAACTTGGCAGCGTTAGCCCTGTGGTTCTCTCTGTAAAGTCAAGGACATGAGAAATGGGTTTTGGAATATCCCTCCATGGTTAAGAAAAGCTGTGGAGGTCAAATGTGTGTTGGGGTGTCTCTGCAAGGAGACCCAAGGATATCATTGTGTGATGCTGTGAAGGTGTAGTCTGAATTGTGTTGGAGACCCTAGGATGTTGGAGATTCCATAGCTGTGGGATTCCTGCCAATGAAAGCTGGTAATTGGAGTGGAGCCCAAGTGGGAGGTGAGGTCTAGGTTACAGCCAACAAAGCTGAAAGGAGAAGGAGATCTAAAGAGAGCTTTGCGACACAGAGATACAGAATGTAGACTTTGCCCAGCAGGTTTTAGTCTTGCTTTGGTCCAGTATTTCCCTACAATATTCCCTTTCCTCCCCTTTTGAATAGTAATGTATATCCTGTGCCATTGTATGTTGGAATTGTGCGATCAGCATTTTGATTTTGCTTTTACAGAGGCTACAGTTAAGATTGCCTGGAATCTCAGAAGAGATTGAACTTTGGACTTTTAAACAGTGTTGAGACTGTTAATGCATTTCTCCATTATAATACGGCTACAGACCTATTGGGGTCAGGAGGTTGAATGCATGGTTTGAATCAGAATGTACCTCATAGACTCATATTTGAATGCTTAGGGTGATATTTGAGAAGAATTAGGGGAAGCAACTTTGTTATAGTAGGCGTGGTTTGGTTGGAGAAAGTGTGTCATTGGGGACATCTGTGGCTTCAAAAGTCTAAGCCAATCCTAGTGTCCCTCTCTTCCTGCTGCCTGAGAGTGTGAACTGCTCTCTCAGCAACTTTGCCAGCACCATGTCTGCTTGTGTGTTGCCATGTTCACCACTATGAGGTTAATGGACTAACTCTCTGAGTCAAGCCTCAACTAAATGCTTTTTTTTATAAGAATTGTCATAGTCAAGATGTCTCTTCACAGCAATAGAGCACTGACTACGACAATGACTTATGAATGAAAAAGTTTCATAAACTTTCATAATTTTATTCACAAGAGAGAATCAATTCATTTACTGAAAGTTCCAATGAATTGTTTGTTTTGATGTCAGACTCTTTGTCAGACAAATTGTTGGGTAACAGGAATCAAATCTGGCATATAACTCTCTATTTATTTCCTTGCTGCACCTGTGTATTAACAACCAGAGGCAGACTGTATACAGGAAGCAGCCCTGACTCCCAAGCATCTATATGTAAGTTAGATACATTTTGGCATGGCTCATTCAACCTGTTAGCTTAACTGAGTCAATTCTTATTTAAGTAAAGCAACAGAAATTCCTATACAGACTATATTGCAAGATGTTTGACTCTGAGAAAATAGTGGTATCCTCCAAGATAGTGCTTTTCCTCCAAGATCCAGTTACAGACAGCAGTATGTCTCTAGATGGTACCTACAACCTGTCAGTGCACACTCTAGGATAAAAAGCTTGCAAGATTTTGATGTTTATTATTGCATTGTTTTTAAGAGAATTGGTCACATTTTTGTGGTTGTTTTGTTTTTACGGTTTTTCTTTCACCTTAAATGTGTGTTCTGTAAAGAAAATATGTCTGGTGTATACATGCATTTGTGAAGGCATGTGCATGTGTGTATATGCATGTATGCTTATGGCTAGAAGATGATATTGGATATTGTGGTGTTCTGAATCAGAATGGCCCCTATTGTCGCACGTATTTGAAAGTATGATGTCAAGGTTTGAATAATTATGACCCCATGGATTCATATTTTTGAATGCTTGGCCCATAGGCAGTGGCACCATTAGGAGCTGTGGCCTTGGAGGAGTTGTTGTGGCCTTGGAGGAAATGTGCCAAGTGTGGGAAGGCTTTGAGGTCTTCTGTGCTCAAGCTAAGCTCAGTGTGGAACACAGTTTCCTTCTGCAACCTGAAGATCAACTCTTAGCTCCTTCTCCAGCACGGTGTCTACCTGCACACTGCCATGCTTGTCATGATATTACTGTACTAAACCTCTGAAACTGTTAGCCAACCCCAATTAAATGTTTTCCTTTTTAAGAGTTGTGATCATGGTGTCTCTTCACAGCCATAGAAACCTTAGCTAAGTCACATGGTTCCCGGTTGATGGAGCTGTTAGGGAAAGATTAGGTGGTGTGATGTTGGAGAAAGTGTGATTTTTGAGGATTCAAAATCTCATGATATTTCTGGTGTACGCTTTCTCCCACCCACCCCACTCTACCTAGTGATTTTTTTCTCAAAATATAAGTGTTCATCTATCGATTCAGCACCACGCCTTCCTTTTGCCATGCTCACCACCATGATGATCAGGACCCTGGAACTCTGAGCTCCCAGTGTACTCTTTCTTTTGCAGTCTCTTCTCAGCCGTAGAAGGGTAACCGAGAAAAGTGTGTTCTTCGATTACTCTCAACTGTAGTTTTTGATATAGTGTTTCTCACCAAGCCTGGTTCTCATCAACCTATTAAAACTGCCCGGCCATTCTGCTCCAGGGATCCACTTGCTTGTGCACTGCCAGTTCTGACATTACTAATGCACTCTATAGCTGGGTATTGAACTAGGGGCCTTGCGAATGCTCAGTTGGCACTTTACCAATGGATCTACCTACACTGCCTGAGCTTCTGCTACTTTTAAACCTTAACTAAACTAAAGTGACTCCATGTTGTCAGTGAAGTCCAGTCACAATTCTCCTCAGCTTCTGTTAGATGGAGCCTAATAATTGGTTGATCAGAATGTTCTTTCATATACCAGCTGTTAGCATTTCCCGAATTATTCCATGATTGTCTGTTTAAAAATACATTTAAGGGCACTTTTTATTTTATGCTTTTTATTTATTCTGTATCTTTTATAATTCTCGATTGAGTTGTAAATATTCATCTGTGAAGTATTTGAATGAGGGCTAGTGTTTTTGTCTATGATATAAAATAGGAATTTAGCCAGAGATTAGGATTTCAACATAAACAAATCAACCAGTAAATGATTTTTGCATGCAATAATACTTTTTTTCTCTTTTATTTAATCTTTCAGAATCTTATGCATCATGTTTTTATCATAATCTTTCCCATCTCCTCCAGCTCCTCCTAGGTCCTTGCATCCTCCCTACAAACCAAAATTCATGTTATTTCCTATTTTATATATACATATATACATATATGTATATGTATAAATAAGCTATTCTATGAAAGTACCTCAATAAACTCAAATATCCTAAATAAGTTTGGATTTTGAGTGTAGTCAATATGTTGATCCCTATAAGAAATTGTAATGTACTCAAGAAGATAAACAATTTTGAAAGACATAAAACAATTCAAAGAAATTCAGTTTTCTAGGAAAGAAGTAAAACTCTATTACAAATGAAAGCAACTATATTGAGATAGATCTCTATTTAGAGATTCTATGGACTGTTATATTTAGTTAATATCAATGATATAGCAGACATTATATATATATTTATATTTATATTATATATATAGAGATATTATATATATTTGAAAAAGCACTAAAAACAGAGAGTCTGATTTGTGTTGGCCAGCTACTCCTGAGCTTGGGGCCTGCCATGGAGTGTTGCTGATCAATCTAGCATCATTTCATTAAAGAATACCTTTTTTCCCCCAGCAGCTATCCCTTGTGACTAGCTTCTTGGTTAAGGGTGGAACTTTGTGCAATCTTCCCCTCTTTCGTGCTGGAATTTTTGTCTGACTTGAGGTTCTGAAGACCTTTTACATTCTGCCACAGCCTCTGTGAGTTAATGTGCTCATCTACCCTGCTGTCTTTGGAAAATTCTGTCTTTTTAAGTGTGTGCCAACTCTGACTCTTACATCATTTCTGTCCCATCTTCTGTATAGTTTTTAGCCTTGAAGAGAGGGTGTAATAAAGACATTCTGTTTATGACTGAATACCCCAAAGTCTCTCACTGTCTGCACAGTTTCCAGTGAGGGTCTTTGTGTTAGATTGTAACCTTCCTTTCCAAGAGTTGAGTGATGTACTGATCTATGGGCTAGTAATATGTCATTAGAAGTCATTTTATTGCTATGTTCACTTAACAGAATAATAGTATTGGTTTTACCTGAGTCTGTAACCTATGTAATCTTAGGTTCTTAACATCCTTTACAATATCAGGTATGGGTTTGTTCTTCTTGTGGAGTGGGCTTTTATTTTATAAGTTTTGGATTCTCTATCATAGTTAACTCCACACTCCGATATTTAACATGTTTTTATGCTTTCTTACAGTACTTTTGTTTATATGCTTAATTGTTGATTCATTTTTCTCTAAGTTTGTAATTGTTACCTAAGACACTTTTATTTTGTCTTTTGTTATTTCATAGGAGAAATTATTTATGAAATACTTTTTTCTCTTTTATTGAATTGTTGAATGGCCTTGTGCTCGAGTTCTGGCTATATTTGACTTTTTGTGGTACAGGGTGGCAGTACATATGTCACATAGCATTAACTCCACAACCCAGAAAACATAAAGTGAACATCTAGAACTCTGAATCAAGAATTTAACAACTTTATGTATATTGCCAGCATACAGGAGAACAATGAATTTATCAACAGATTTTATCTTTTCCGCCTGTTGACTTATTATCTCTACTAATGTGTGTATTCATTGATATTAACTAAATATAACAGTCCATAGAATCTTAGAGATCTATCTCAATATAGTAGCTTTCATTTGTAATAGAGTTTTACTTCTTTCCTAGACAATTGAATTTCTTTGAATTGTTTTATGTCTTTCAAAATTGTTTATCTTCTTGAGTACATTACAATTTCTTATAGGGATCAACATATTGACTACACTCAAAATCCAAACTTATTGTGGATATTTGAGTTTATTAAGGTACTTTCATAGAATAGCTATTTGAACAAAAATAAGTTATCTTTCTAATTTACAGTGATGGACTAAACTATAATTTTATTCTTTTTAATCTATCCAAGTAGCATTGCTTTTGTTTTTATATTCATTACTGAGCTTTTAAAATAAATATTACTATAATTCTTACTTATAATTTCAGTTCTTAATTGACTTTATACAGAAATAGTTAATCTAATCAATATATTTTATAACCTTATCCATTGTTTAAGTCAATTAGAGTTACTGACTTAATTCATTAATAACATTATCTAAGTATTAATTAACTAAATTATCTAATTATAATATTGTTTAAATATAAACATTATCATTTGAAAGTAAAAACAGTTTTCACTGTCTTCTTAAAAAATCAGTATCCTTCAAATTCATGGCTTCTATTTCATTATTTGTTATTATGTATATTGTATATACATACATATGTATATATACATGTACACATAGACATACACATCATATACACACAGCCAAAAACAATTCCAATTTTGGCTTTTTCAGTATGTATATTGTTACCCTTATGCGTTTTTTAGACGGATAGCTTGGTATTGAATAATTAATTGGTGTTCTCTTTCCTGGGGAAGACTATTTCTTCTATTCTCAACACTCCTTAATTACTTCTGGTTCTTAGTGAATAGGCCCTCTTCTTCAAATTCATAGACTCTTATTTTTACTAATTGTTATTGTATACAGATATGTACATGTGAATACTGGCTATATAGATTGTATTTTAAATATCCTGTCCTCTATTAAAAATATATATAATATATTATATATATAAAATATATATAATATATAATATTAAAAATTATAATTTCACATATAAATACCTTGAATAGTTATAGCTCTCACTTCCACCTCCCTTTTGCTCCCTCTTGCCTCCTTACTACATTACTAGGAATGTCTCATGTTCATGTCTGTTTATGGCATTTTGTTTTGAATTTCACTAAGATTAACCAGGATCATCTGTGTGATGATGAATTTGGAACTACTTATTGGAACTATTTATTGAAACTCTGCTTTGGTAAGCAGAGGGGATACAACTGAAGACAATGACCTTCTTTTCCAGGGCCCTCCTATTAGCAAATAGTTCACAGGGAAAGTGAAGTTTCAATGAGCCTCTCCCTCTTCCTTGATTGATTGCTGATAGGGCTAATCTTGTATGGAACAATTCAAGTAACTACAGGAATGTGACTTAATGATTACAGTAGTTCTACTGAATTGCAGCTGATTTGATTTAATAGTTATAATGTTGTATTGAGTCATCCCATCTCTCAGACTGAAGATTTGTCCCCTCTTCTACATGGATCCCTCAACCTTAAAAGAATGTTTAAAGCGGGGTCTTGTTTTACAAATCTTAGGCAGTCAGGAGTCCCTGTTTTAACCACTATTCATTGTAAGGAGTGACTTCTCTGATAAAGACTAAGGCTGCTCTGTCTATGGCTATAAGCATAGATTTTGAGGAATCAATTAGATACTATGTCAACTAGTTTAGCAACAGTAATGGGTTCCCCATGGAAGCCTATTTCTTCTCTAGCCCTGGTTTGTTAGCTAGACTTACAGGATCAGGCACTGGTTCTCTGCAAATACCTGGGAGTGGATCGTGGAACCATTTAGAAGCCATCTGGTTAGTTTCCCATAGTCAAGCCAATGCTCCACAAATGAAAATATGTTGCTTCACAATTGGTTTCTTTATTCCCCTTTAGACAAATTGATCCTCTCCACATTCTGAACATTCATCCCCCAGTCCTCACTCTCTGTCTAAACCTTTTCACCCATACCTTTATCCCACTTTGCTTTCTTTTTACCTATTGTGTCCCCTTTCTTAAGGTCTATATGCCTCCCATTCCCTTCATTGATCCAAGCTTGCATAGATAGTTCTCATTATTTAGTTATATCATATAGTAGAGAGTTGAAGTCAGAATCTTCTTATGAGAAAGACTATGTACATTTCAGGGTCTGAGTTACCTCACTTAGAACACTTTCTCCAATTCCATTATTTCTTTTTAATTTAATTAATTAATTTATTTATTTATTATTGTTAAAAGCAAAATTTACATTTACTCCCCTTGTTCCCGGCCCTCCCGCTCCCCCACTACCCCAATGTCCTCCCCCTGCTTCCTTAAGATGGTGCAGGATACCCTGTCCTATGGGGAGCCCAAGGCCCTCCCTCCTCCATCTCAGTCTAAGAAGATGTGCA
>JAQHUG010000073.1:2491042-2513219 GCA_028555095.1 Dicrostonyx torquatus
CCTGGAACTAGCTCTTGTAGACCAGGCTGGCCTCGAACTCACAAAGATCCGCCTGTCTCTGCCTCCCGCGTGCTGGGATTAAAGGCGTGCGCCACCACAGCCCGGCTTAGGGTCCTTTTTAAAAGAAGAATCCTGGCTTCTAAATTGTGCAAACAAGTAAAACAAAACAAAAACAAAGATTAGCATAATGCCTGGTTTGATATTTACCCATCATTTGAAGACATTTGGAAGTAATATAAAGTTCAACAACACCAACATTTCATGTGTGTGTATGTGTATTTTGAGTGTGTGTGTGTATGTGTGTATGTGTTGAAAAGACCTATTTCAATATATATATGATTCTTTACATTAGACACAGCTTTTTGTAGATATTTTAATATATTTTTTTGTTTAGTCATTTGTCATTTTCAGAATGGCAAAATTCTCCCAAATCTATTCTTCCTTCACAACCTGTATCCCTCATTTTTTTTTTTTATTTTTAGCCCACAAAGTCTTGTTTTGCTACCCATATCCTGCTCGATGTGTGGTCTGAAGGATGGTTAACACAACAGGGTTGTACCATGAAGGAAAACTGATTATAGGTCTCCCAGAATTTTTCAATGGCCAATAACTTTTTAGGTAGGGAGAGAACTTTTTGGCCATTTTTACCTCTCTGTTTGGAATTTTTTTTCTGACTTAGGCTTGCACAGACTGTGCACATGCTGTTTCAACCTCTGTGTATTAATCTGTGCAGTTGTCTTGCTGTGTACTGAAACATTGTTTCTTCTGCTTGTAGTTCTTACAGTCTTTCTGTTCCTCTTCTACAATGCATGATCCATGGGCCTTGGGAGAATGGCGTGTTTGTGAAATAGATGTTGGCGAATTTTTCAGTCTCTTATTTTTGGCACCATGGTCAGTTGTGGGTCTCTCCATTAATCACCACCAAATGCAAAGAGAGGCTTCTGAGATGGTAGTTGAGAGTTGCTCTAATCAATGTTTAATAGATGTAATAGTAAGTCACTAGATGTCAGTTTAATATGTCCATTTGTCAGAGTAATAGTAGTAGATCAAGGTGAGATGAAATCTTAAGTTGGCTTAAATCACATTTTTCTGATAGCTATGGTTGTTAAACACATTTTAAAAATCTTCTCTATGCTTTACAGAAGCTTCTCAGTTCCCATTTATTAAATTGTTGCTATCAGTGTCTGTGCTACTGGATATATTTAGAAAGTAGTATCCTGTGCCATTGCATTCAAGTGTACGTCCCACTTTCTCTTCTATGAGGTTCAGTGCTGTTGGCTTTATGTTGAGGTCTTTGATCCATTTGGACTTGAGTTTTGTGAATGACAATAGATGTGGATCTATTTGCATCTCCTACATGTTGATATTTAGTTATGCCAGGATCATTTGTTTAATATGCTTTCTTTTTCCCATTTTATATTTTTTTGCTTCTTTGTCAAAAATCAGTGGTTCATATGTGTGTGGATTGATATTTGGGCCTTCTATTCGATTCCATTAGTCCTCCTGTCTGTTTTATACTGGTACCACACTTTTTTCTTTATTGTAGATCTATAATAGAGTTTGAAGTCAGGAACTTTGATGTCTCAAGAAGTTCCTTTGTTGTGCAGTATTGCTTTGGTTATCCTGTTCTTCTTCTTCATATGAAGTTGAGTATTGTTCTTTTGAGGTCTGTGAAGAATTTCGCTGGGATTTTGATGGGCATTGCATTGAATCTGTAGATTGCTTTTGATAAGATTTCCATTTTTATTATTCTAATTCTAGCTACCCAAGAGTATGGGAGATCTTTTCCTTTTTCTGGTGTCATCTTCAATTTCTTTCTTCAAAGTTTTAAAGTTCTTGTTATACAGGTCTTTCACTTGGTTGGTTAGAGTTACCCCAAGGTATTTTATGTTATTTGTGGCTATTGGTAAGGGTAATGTTTCTCTGATTTCTTTCTCAGCCTCTTTATCATCTGTATAAAGGATGGCTGCTGATATTTTTGAGTTAATCTTGCATTCTAGTGCATTACTGAAGGTGTTTATGAGTTGTAGGAGTTCCTGGTAGGATTTTTGGGGTAACTCATGTATACAGTCATATCATCAGCAAATATGAGAGTTTGACTTCTTTTCTGATTTGTATGTTCTTGATCTCCTTTTGTTTTCTTATTGTTTTAGCTAGAGCTTCAAGTACTATATTGAATAGGTATGGAGAGAGTGAACAACTTTGTCTTATTTCTGATTTCAGTGGGATCGCTTTAAGCAAAGAACGTAGTCACCAAGAAAAAAAGAAAGCCTACATTTTGAGAAAAGACCTTCACCAAGCCCACATTAAACAAAGGACTGATCTCTAAAATATGCAAAGAAACCATGAAACTTGATATCAAAGAAAAAAATAATCCAATAACATACTGGAGTACAGACCTAAACAGAAAATTCTCAACAGAGAAATCTTAAATGGCTGACTGACACTTAAGGAAATGCTCAGCAAATTTAGCCATCAAAGAAATGTAAATCAAAACAACTCTGAGATTCTATCTTACACCTGTCAGAATGGCCAAAATCAAAAACATTGATGACAGCTTATGCTGGAAAGTATGATAAAGGAACACTTCTCCATTACTGGAAGAAGTGCAAACTTGTGTAGCCACTTTGAGAATCAGAATGGCGATTTTCAGAAAATTAGGAAACAATCTACCTCAAGACCCAGCAATACTGCTGTTGGGTATGGACCTCAAGGCTGTTCACTCATACCACAAGGTCATGTGCTCAACCATGTTCATAGCAGCATTATTTGTAATAGCCAGACCCTAGAAACAACCTAGATGCTCTCAACCAAAAAATGGATAAGGAAAATGTAGTACATTTACACAATGGAGTACTACACAGCAGTAGAAAATAATGACATCTTGAAATTTGCAGGCAAATGGATGGATATAGAAAAAAAATATTGAGTGAGGTAATCCAGACCCAGAAAGAAAAAAATAATATGTACTCACTCATAAGTGGCTTTTAGACATAAAGCAAAGAAAAACCAACCTAGAGTCTACAATCTCAGAGAACCTAGACAACAAAGAAAACTGTAAGAGAGACATACATAGATCTATATAGGAAGGACAAAATGACAAGATCTCTTGAGTAAATTGAGAGCATGGGAGTCACTAGAGAAGGTAGAAGGAGAGTGGGAGGAAGGAAGTGGAGTGGAAAAAAATATATAGCTCAATGAAAACAGTAAAAATTTACATATGAAATAATCTTTTCTAGTCATTTACTTTTCTCCTTTTGAGAACTATGTATTTGATCTATTTGTACAATTCTATAGCATATTTTAAAATCAGGTTGCTTATTTTCTTTGTATTAAGTTTTAAAGTTGTTTGCATATTTTAGCCTCAAATTCTGTCACATTCCCAACTGGAAATATTTTCCTTTGTTTTGTTGACTGTATCTTCATTCCGTTGACAGCTTCATTTGTTATGTAGAAATTTTTGCAATTCATAAGATCCCATTTGTTGATTTGTGGCTCTATTTCCTATTCTACTAGAGTCATATTTGGAAAATTGTTATCTATGCCCATATTATAAGTTTATTGCCTACTTTTTCTCTTAGCAGTTAGAGTATCAGGTCTTCTGGTGAGGTTTCTTTACCTTTTGGATTTGGGTTGGTTTTATAAATGGTGAAATAAAAATAGCTATTTTCATACTTTTGCATCTGGGTATCCAAGTTTTCTAGCACTATTTGTTGAAAATATTGTCTCTTTCGAATATAGTATATTTTGGGATTTCTGTAGAAGATCAGTTGTGTATGGACTTACCTCTGACCCTCTTTTCTACTCTGTTGATCTATTTGTGTGCTTCTGTGTAGTAGCATGCTTGTTTTACTGCCAAGGCTCTATCGTATAACCTGAAATCAACTGTGGTGATACTGCTTACCACGTTTTGTTTGGTTTTGTTTAAGGATTGCTTCAGCTATCTTGATTCTACTTCCTTCCGTATAAATTTTAATTTATTTTTTTCTGTCTGTAGAGAATGACCTTAAAAGATTTACTGGTATTGTATTGAATCTGTAGGTTGTTTTTGGTAGGATGACCATTTTCAATATATCAATTTTTCCAATCCGTGGACAGTTTAGGACTTTCTGTTTTCCTAATCTTCCTTAATTTCCTTTTTCATGACCTTACAATTTTTATTGTAGAGGTATTACACAGCCAATACAAGTTTATTCTTGGTATTTTATTTTGGGGGTTATTGTGAGTGGCATTGGTTTTTGGCATTGGCATTTCTTTTCTCATATGCTTGTCATATATACAAAAGCCAACTCTTTTAGTGCTTCTCTAATACATTTTTTTAAGTTATGTTTTTCTCATTTCACTTATCTACTATTATTTCACACTAAATAAGTCCTTATTTATAATTACAGCTCTATACCACCATATATATATATATATTTATACTAGAAAAAATTAAGAAAATGTGAACATGTATAGATGTTTTCTACTGTCCTACAATGTTATTCTTTCTAGAATTATGCACTCTCTTATGTGACTATGAGCATCTGTGGCATCACTTCCATTTGTTAAGAAGGGGTTTTCTCTTCTCTTACTTTTCAAGAACATCTGGGAGTAAAGAAGCATTCATCTTCACCCATCTGTCAAGGTATACATTGTGTTCATTTTTTATTATTGATTTTATTGAGCTCTACATTTTTTCTATGCTCCCCTCCCTTTCTTTCCCCTCCCAGTCAACCCTCTCCCATGGTCCCCATGCTCCCAATTAACTTGGGAGATCTTGTCTTTTTCTACTTCCCATGTAGATTAGATCTATGGATATCTCTCTCAGGGTCCTCATTGTAGTCTAGATTCTCTGGGATTGTGATTTGTAGGCTGGTTTTCTTTGCTCTATGTCTAAAAATCACTTACGAAGGAGTACATATGATAATTTTCTTTCTGGATCTGAGTTACCTCACTCAATATGTTTTCTAGATCCATCCATTTGCAAAATTCAAGATGTCATTATTTTTTTCTGCTGTTTAGTACTCCACTGTGTAAATGTACCACATTTTCCTTATCCATTCTTCAATCGAGGGGTATTTAGGTTGCTTTCAGTTTCTGGTTATGACAAACAATGCTGTTATGAATATAGTTGAGCACATGTCCTTGTGGTACAATTGAGCATTTTTTGGGTAAATACCCAAAACTGGTGTTGCTGGGTATTGAGGAAGGTTGTTCCCTAATTTTCTGAAAAGCAGAGTTTTGGTAGAATCGGAGTATGTGGTTGGCCTTGTATTGTCCTAGCACTTGAAATATGGTATTCTATTCCCTTGAGCCTTTGCCATACCTGATGTAAAGTCAGTGGTTAACTGTGTTAATATGGGAATGTTTTCATATTTGGGACCCTTTTCAAGTGTGGTTTAACTGTCTATTGCATATTCTTTGTGCGTGATGCTGTTCTGACTTGAGTATCATTGGTCAATCGAGGATGGTTTGACCTTATGTTAATACTCTTTCATCCAATACAAAATTCATAGATTACTCACCAAATACCATTCATCTGCTCTCTAGACCTATGCACTGAGTCCTCAAGAGTTCTCCCTTCTGTTGTTTAGCTTGCAATTCCAGACAAAGTAACCTATGTTCTTCCTTGTATGCTTGTCACTAGCCTTACTGCTTTTGCTGATCACAGTGTGGTCAAGGGAAGCTCCAGTACCACTAATGGGAAATGCCCTCCCAGCTAACTCTCCACCGAAGGCTGAAGCATGTGACCCTGAGGGTTCCAGAAGCAGATGAAGGAACTGCCACCTGAGAACACATCTCAAGGCAAAGGTTGCACTTTTCCCCAGAAGTTAAGTTATTTACACAACCCACGGTTCTGTTTCTTACACTTGTTTTTACTGCTGAGTGCAGACAAGTCTTGATTTTTCAAGTTGGTTTCCTCATGATTCAGCATTGCTTTGAAGGAGATTGGATTTGTTGATTTTTCTGCCTGCGACAGTAGACATTGTCTTCCTAATGAAAACAAATACTATAGAATAGCAGTTATTCTTGAGACCTTGTGGGGCATAAGACCTTAAGTTACTTGGGCATAATTTGTCCCATTTCCTGACAAGCCAAGCCTGGACTTTCCTGGTCAACTGTGTACTTACCCTCTGTCTCAACTTTTCATTTAAATATGTCTTTGACCTTAAATCTGGCTTGGCGGTTGGCAATATTCAACCTTTTTCTTTGTACTTAGACTCATCTATTTTCTAAGCTACCTAGACAGTGAGCTATTTATCACATCAGCCTGTGGCTTTTTTGAAATATCTGTATAACTGCCACCTTCCACACAGCACATGGTTTTCCACATTATCTCCTCACAGTAGAAATCAGACATCACATAGGTATTTTGTAAATTCATCTAACCAATATAGTGACCAAGAAATCATCACTAAATCTTGTTCCATGAAACAAGGAATGGAAGAACTTTGTTTTTTTTTTCTTAAAAGAAAGCATAGAAATTTATGTCATGAGGTAAAGGAAGAGAAATGTTCAAAACTCAAGAAGTTGTAAGAAAGAAATTTGAGATACCTGTGGTGTTTTATATTTGTAAAAATTGCTGATATCATTCAGTTTAAGCAAAATAAACATCAAGAATTTGGGTCAAAAACAGTGGTATTTAAAACCTCAGGGCTAGCAGGGCAATGGTAACATAGGTGTTTGATCCCAGTATTCAGGAGGCAGAAGCAGGCAGATCTCTGAGAGTTCAAGGCCAGCCTGGTATACTAGAGTTAGTCCCAAGACAGGCTCCAAAGCTACAGAGAAATCCTGTCTCAATAAAACAAACAAAAAAAGGAAAAAAAAGAAAAACTCAGGGCTAAGAGTTTTGGGGAAATCTCATGTGGATGAGACACAAGAGAAGAAGAAGAAGATAAGTGTTCTGTGTAAGCGAGCCTCTGATCTTTGATCTGGTAAACTTATAAAATAATTTCAATCAAGTAGGAGGATTTAGCTTAAAATAGGGACAACAGTAGTCAAAGATGTAAGTGTTAGCTTCCTTTGTATCCACACAAAATACAGGGGAATTCTTTGGTGTTTTGTTTTGTTTTGTTTTCATGGTCTGTTAGGCAAGCAAGCCCTGTTTTCCAGAAAGAGCTCAGATCCTTTCTCTGAACATAACTATGGGGACATTGTACACAGATTCCTTAACACACCAAAAATCAAGTGAAATTTCTCAAGCAACCTGATTTTATTTTACTATTGGACAGGAAGTAAGAGAAAGACTACTGCACATCATAGATTTAGATGAAAAAAATCATGATTCTTTTGAGTGCAATATTATGAAAAAGACATTAATACCCAGTAAGACTTCTATTTACATTCACCGTCTCCCCATATATCTTCCATCCTTCCCTCCCCCTCCCTCTTTTCCCCTTTCTCTCCTCTTCTCAATAGAAAATATATTGCTATCTAAGAAGTTTCTGGAAATTTTATGTAAGTGCTTCACAGTTTTTTAATGTACCTCAGATAATGTATGCACAGCTCCCCAGTTCCCATTTTTTTCAAATAAATTCACTTCATGTACCAGTAGCAGATCTGATAACAATACTAAAATCTTTCAGCATATTTCCACACTATTGAATCACTTTGCATGTTTTATAACTTTTGTGGTCCTTCTTTTCTTACTTCAAAAAATAATTCTGTGCATTTCCTTACTGGCCACTAAGCATTCACTGATGTCTGACTCTCTTATGCTATTGTGAAGCTATTACAAGTTCATTAGTATAAAACTGTGTCTATGGACATGAAGCGCTGTTTCATACCACCCTAAATAAATCAAAATGAACTCAGATAATCATCTGATATATTATAAGGTAACACTTGAGGTCATTTAACAACAAAAACACAAACTTAATCTTATTTTTCTTCTGTATGAAAAATGCATATTTTACTGTCCAATACACTACCCTCTCAATTTATAGCTCATATTTTTTCTGTGTGTTTTATATTTCACTACAGTGAAGTAAGAGATCTTATCACCCAGAATAGGTCACATTTGTAGCTTATCATTTAAAAAAACTCAACAAACCACAATTAGCTACAAAAGCCAATAATATGTAATTTTTCAAGATCAAAACAATACCATCAACATACTATCTATCCTTTGCTCCTGTCATCCCTTTGTCTTAGAACTACCATCTTTATCTTCTACTCCAGATGTTGTAATTGGATGTCTGTTAAAATTTGGATAATCTCTGACTTTGGTTATGACCTTAGACTAAGTAGGTTTTAGTTGGTAGAATTTCCTGAACTGTAAAAGAATGGATTCTGTTCAGAGTCATACCTATGAATTATAAATAGAAATTGGGAGTCTACTGCATTATTCTTCTGAAAAACAATACTGTATCTTGTAGGAAGCCATGAGGGAGCAGAGGGAGTGCTGGCAGAGGGCCTGCGATTGGTGTTAACATCAAGAGCAGAGGTGATTTTTAATGCTTCAAGATCATCCATGAAATATTATGTATATAATTTGTACTCGCAATAACAAACATACTCTCCAAGGAAACATTAAAATAAATAGCTTCTTTAACTCTTTTGTACCTTGATTATATCTTGGCTTGATGAACCCATAAAAAGAGAAGGTAAGATTGATGTTGGACAGATCAGTAGGGCAATCATGTAGTTTATTACATATTTATGACTCCAAAAGATCAAAGGATGTTTTTATGATCATAGCTTGGCAAATGTATCTTGCCACACTCAGATATGTTCCAAGTGACTTCAGTGGGAAAGGGAGGAGATCTGGCAGTGTGCCTGTAATGCTATTTGGCAAGATATTGAATGATGGTGAGATTGGAGAACACAGTAACATACTGTGTCCCATGTATACACAGACACACTCTATATATGTATGCACACATTCACTGGTATATAGGAAATGTGTGACTATATACATACTGTATGTAAATATGGCAAACTATTACATAATCAGGCTAATTAGATTAAAGAGTTGTGTTTGGATATATTAATAGATTTCTGTACACAGACGGTCTTCAATATTATTTCATCCCACAGATATTTCAAGGAAATTACAAATAAAAATGTTATCACAAAAAATACTGTAGATTTTAAAATGTACACTAATGTGGGCTATATGCTTTCAGTTCAACTGTATCAAACTTTGAGTCATGTGTAGCTTGAGTCTCACTACTCAAGTAGTTTTTAAAGAACCAGCAAAGTGAGAATGACTGCTAAAACACAGACTGGGACTTCCCAGGGTCTCCAAACTGGAAGACCTCCCTAGCCTTTGCCCAGCAATCATTTTATATGCATAAAGAGCATTTTGGGAAGGATATGTTTTTTACTATTAAGGACTCACTTATTAGGATTGCTTAAGTATTCTAACACCCCATTCACACAAAAATGTTTTAAACTTAAATTTCAAAAAACACAACTTTCAGTTTTTCATATATTGAAATATTCACTTTCTCCCTTGTAAAGATCAAGAGATCATTGTAATTACAATAGCCACTCATTATTATATTTTCCAAAAAAAGAGAAAAAATGAAGGAAAGAGAAAAAAGAAAGAAAGAAAGAGATAAGAGCACATTTATTTTTATTATGAACTATTAACAATTGCTAAAATACAGGATCACTCTAGGCATCAACTACAGATTAATGGATAAGGAAAATTTGACATAGATGCAAACTGGAATATCCAGGCATAAAATAAAATATATTATTTACCCAAAGTGGATGGAACTGTTCAACATTATATTAAGTAAAATAATGCAGATAGACAATGATACATGTTCTCACTCATGTGTGTGTTATTTATTTATGTTAAGTTTTAAAATCACACGCACATGTGCATATGTGGGTAAAAAAGGCCAGAGAGCATGTCAGAGCTCTTGAAGTTGGCATGACAAGTGTTGCCACAGCTTGAGTTGAGTGCTGGGAACTAAGCCTGGCTCCTTTGTAGGAATCATAACTGCTTTTTACCCCTGGGCCCTCTCTCCAACCTTTTACTTATTTTTTATAAAAAGCCAACCTGAGTTCAAAATGGCATTCATCAAAAGTTTAAGAAGTGAATGAAGAAGTTGGCATTGAGGGAGTCTGCAGATTCTGCACGTTGTATGCTTGTATTGTCGTACTAGTCTCATGCCAAGCGTCACCAATGTGTATAGTGAGACACGCTTATCAATCAGAGATATCACGAATTTTCAAAGTGATTTGCTAACTAAGCACCAATTATTTGAATCATTGACTAAGCACCAATTCTTTGAATCATTGACTGGGCTCACAGCACAGCTCTGTGAGATATAATTGGCGAATACTGGGTGCAAATGTTTTAAATGGTCAGGCACTGAGATATGGGCAATGTGTCACAGGATGAATAGATTTACAAAGTCCTTTAAAAACTGCATGGTTCAGAACCTATCCTAGTGAACATTGAAGCACAATTAATAAAATCTCAGAGAAAGAAATTGGGGTTCAAACTGAAGATCTGAAAAGCAAAGCAGCCTGCCACTGGCTCTTACCTCGACCTCAGTCCAAAATGGCCAATCTGCCTCCAGGAATGTCAGAGTGAGACTGTGACTGAGAGCTATTTCCTCCCATTTTATATTCCGCTCTAGTTCTGGGATTAAAGGCATGCACCACTCAGTTTCTATGGCAACTCATGCAGCTATTGAGATTAAAGATGTGTGTCACCACTGCCTGGTCTGTAAAACTGACCAGTGGGGCTGTTTTACTCTCAGATAATCCAGTGAACTTTACTTATGAAAGTACAATTTGAAATGCCACCACAGAACCTCTTTACATGAAGCCGCCATGATTGTAATCATAGTATAAAAACAATTCATTACTGTCAGTTACTGAGTGTTTGAATATTCTAACACATCTTTCATTTGAACATTCTACAGGTAAGGATACTGTGACTTGGAGGACTTCAGCAAACTCCATGCAGCACAGAATGGCCAATGAAGGCAGGGACTTAACCAGAGGTGACCAATTTTGAATTTTTAGAAAAATCTACATACTTTATAATGTTAAAATATCTTATTCAAGTGTGAACATTAATCAGAATACAATGATTGTAAAAAGCCATTCTGTCCATTGGTCCCCTCCAGATGTATTGCTTTAAAAGTTATGGCTGTTTAACATATTGTATATTGCTTTTATTTTAAAAGATTTAAGGGATAGGGGCCCACTACGAAATGTTTCTAATGTGCTGGCATAGACCACTGTTCTGATCTCCAGCAAGTAAATTAAAGAAAAATAAAGTGCTGAGATGTGCATCTTTAACCTCAGTATTGGAGCCATGAAGACAGGAAAATCTACAGAGCTCACTGGCACACAGTCTAGCTAAACTGGCAGGCTTCACCTTCAAAGGGAGAGCCTGTCTCAAAATATGTGAGAAGTAGGGGAAGAAGATACCTAACGTTGACCTCTGAACTGCACAAACACACATATACACACACATTTGCACATGTACAAACACACACATGCATGCATATGTACATGTACACACGTATGCACACATATGCACAAGTTAAGTTCAGCTCACACTGTAACAGGGTTTCATGCACTTATATTCCACAGAATTTAAAAGGTAGAGACATAATGGAAAAGGTGTTACGAGTCACTAACTAAACTTGTGGTACTCTGAAAAATAATCATTTCTGAATATAGTTTTGGGATTAAAGCGGTAACGAAACTGGCGGAATGGACCAATTGGTTTCAAACATGTGTGTGTGTGTGTGTGTGTGTGTGTGTGTGTATACATAAAAAAATTAATAAAATGGAGGCCTTGACTTTGGAGAACAAAGAAAGATATATTGTAGGGTTTGAAGAGAATGAAGCAAAGAGAGAAATGATATAATTATATCATAATATAAAAAATTAAAATAAAAAAATTAAAAGCATAAACATTTTATCCCTGCTTTAATCAAATCTAGAAACCTTCGATAAGTTCAGTTTTAAAGTAGCTCTTTATGGAGATTCTTCCTTCTTCCCTCTCCTTTATAAGATTTACTTGGTCCTATTATATTGGTTCATTGATTTTTACCAACGTGCTGATACTAATGTAAGGTTCTGAGACCGAGGCATGGCACCGGCAATGTGAGAAGAGTTCATACTGTCTTTGCCGTCTAATTAAGCAGAGAACTGGATCGAAATTTCAAATTTGGATTTTTTTCTTTTCCCTTCTCTGTTCTGGAATTAGATGGGAAAATTACCTCTGCTGTGAAAATCAAGTTTCCAAAGAAGCAAATGATCCTTTTGGGGTTCGAGGACTTTGCAGATGTAACAACTCAGTCTAAAGGCAAATGGGAGTCACGGCCAGGGCTCCAGCATCCTCAGCATGGTTAGTACAAGTGTAGGTGATCTAACACTCAGGACAAGCTTGTTAGAATACCAACAGCAGTCCATAGTGGCCCAGTCCTCACTTTCTGCTGTTGTGGGAATTCATTCAACCCATAGCCTTTAGGATACCAGCCCATTAGCGCGTGGTTTGAGGTAGTGTGAGCGCAGAGAGGAAGCCTGGGAGCTGTCTCTGTTGGTGATTGGAGTTCGGTTAGCAACTTCCAGAGCCCTCCGAGGACCTCAGTTCTCTACCCTTACTGTGAGTCCCCCCCCCAGTAAACAAATACTTGTTATCCTTTTTTTTTTCTGGGCTCTTGTGGACCTCCTTAATTAGATCTACCCTCTACTTTCTCCATGTAACTTATTACCAGCTCCGAGAAGCATTTAGAGACCTGTACCGTAGAGGCTTTCACTGCCCCTGTATGGGAAGACCATTCGCTGTACAGTGGCTCCTCAAATGGTGCCGATTTAATTCACCTGCAGACTTGCAGAGAGCCCAGTTCTCTATGAGTGTGCTAACCCGATGGCTAAACCGTCACTCAGCAGCACCTCCACTGAGCTTCCTGGAACAAGCAGTGTACACAGTATCCCCAAGGACATTCCACTGTCGTAAAGAACAGGTTCTTGACTCTGTAGGACGGAGTTCCCACGGTTTTCTGCTATTGTCATATACAATGATGCAACCAAAACATCTCTTTATATTCCTGTCCCAGAATATAAAACCATAGTTCACAAAGAGATTTCTTTTAAAGCACACTAGAAATAAGTCCATATTCTTTAAATTACAATTTGGGGGAAGATTTCATATGTTGGTCCTTTACTTACCGCATCTCAATTCCTCGTTTCCCTCCTCCAGCTCCTTCTGTGTCTGTCACTACCTCTCAAATTCATGACCTCTTCATCTTTAGTTATTATTTTTTTACAAATATAGACATCCATATTCATATATACATATGCAGAAAAACATGAGTGCGTTTAATAAGTATGTGATTTCTTAGAAGTAGGACAATAGTACCAGTCTTGCTGCTCAGGTAGCCCCCATGTTTGGTTCTCAGTCAAGCTTTTGTCATCTGAGAATTCTAGTGATTTCTGAAGAAGAAACTGCTTCTTCACTTGTAGGAATCCCCATCCCTAATGTAGCAGTTGGTGCTCATGAGTTCTGAGGGCTTTTGTTTGTTTGTTTGTTTGTTTGTTTGTTTTTCAGATGAAATTACATCCTCAGTGCAGATACATACCCTGATTCTTGCTAGTATGGCTCAAGAAGACAGAATTAAAGTTAAGCATGTAGGTTTATACCAGTTCCTCCTATAAAAGGTCCCCATCAAATGAGATAAGTAACAGGAATCAATTTCCCTTTCTGACTCTCTATTGCCTGTTGGTAAATGGTGAATCCAAGCCCCCTGTGTAAGTAGAACACTGTGTGTGTGTGTGTGTGTGTGTGTGATATTTCAATCACAGATACAAATACTGCCCAAAATACAACAAGAAAATTATCGATTTACAGCTTCCTGGGCTTGTCCAGAATTTAATACAGAAGTTGGACAATGGTCACAATGCATAATGTTAAAATGAGAGGGGTCCTAGAGAAAGGACCTTATAGTATCATGTGGCAGAAGCACTTCAAGGCCATGAAAACATTGGTGACAGGATCACTACAAGGTAGTGTGGGACTTACAAACTTCTAGGAGCCTACCTAATGTAGGCAGATACAATGTTTGCTCTCTCCATGAGTGTCCCTTAGGATCTCTTTCTCTCCCTCCCTTCCTTCCTCCTTTGGTCAACAGAATGATACCAAGGAGACATTTGCACAATCTGTGCATTTCCTGGGTGATACTGAAATTTCACACTATCCAAATAATTCAATAATTTGGAACCATGTGAATTTTGTAGAGATTTAGTTGCAGAAATTACTACTGTACATGTAACAAATTAAAGTAAATATAAGTATATGTAATATACACTTTTAAAATACAACACACTAAAACACAACAATAGGTTTAATATTAAATATAAATAAATTTAATATGCATTTAATGCTTTAATTAAAATAGGTCTATATAATTTCTTCCTGCTCTTCTTCCCTCCACACCCTCAAGACTACCCCTTTTCAAACCCCTTATTTCCTCCCTACTCTCATTGATTGCCTTTTTTCCTTTGGCTATTATTATTATTACACACACACACACACACACACACACATATATAAATGTGTATGAACAAATATGTATACAACTTGCTGAGTCCATTTTTATTGGTATGTATATGGTCTCCAGGATGGCCTTTCTGCATTGGGAAAATAAAAAAAATATATGATCTTTTCCTTGGGAGAGGCTATTCTTCCTTGCCCCATCACTCATTAGCGCCTGCAGTTGCTTGTCTAGGAGTGAGACCCCACAGCGTTTCCCTTCCCTGTTAGCATGTCCATTGATACTCCCATGGTTCTGGCCTTAGTTAGCCAGCCTTTGCTAGGAGACAGCCTCACAGTCAACTTCTGTTGTTGCTGTTATTTGTATGTTTTTGCTTTGTTTTGTTTCATTTTGTTTGGCTCTTACAGTCTTTTCACTGCCTCTTCCGAAATGTTTCCTGAGCCATAAATGCAGGAGCTGTGAGATGTGGATTCTGCTGGGACTGGGCTCTACAGAATCTCTTCTAATCTTTTTTTTTTTTTTTGATGGTCTCCATTTACTGTAAACACGTATTTCACTGTTGAGAGACGGAAGCTAAACCTATCTGTGGGCCCAAAGATTAGATTGAGAATATAGTTAGGAATTATTCTCTATAATATAGGCAGTAACAGTCTTGTCTAAGGTCCACGTTCTCACTCGCCTCTGGGAGCTGGCTAGATTTCTAGTATCAAATGTGATTTCCCTCCTGTTGAGCAGAAATAGCAGTGTATAAACAGCTTTCTTCAGCTCTTTGCTGGCTGGAATCTTTAGTTTGAACATCTTCACTATCCTGACACTTCCTGCAAGTTCTCTTTCTTTTCTTTCATCCTGTATCCTGCTGGAACTCAGCTCTTCACTGTAAATCTGTGGGCCAAGTCTTTCTGAAATGGCTGAAGCTCTCTAATGAGGATGACTTTGACATTCCGTCCACCCAGAAATGGCCCTGGCTCCACGACCACCTCAGAGCATGCTTTCAGTGGTACCTTCTCACCCCTGTCAAGTTCTTTGGCTGAGGTCAGAACCTTATTATAATGAGAACAGAAAAGCCTCACAGGGCAATTTAGTTGATATTTTTGCCAATGGGAAAGAAAAATTCTGCAATATAACCAGCAAAATTTTCTTCTAGAATACATTTAATTGGCATAGAATCTTGAGGCATTCCTGGGAAAATTGTGGGTCAGTAAAATTTTTTCTTGGATCTTACAGTAGAATAATTAACAGAAAGCATTATTTTTTCCTTTTTCATGTCTTTCCGCACTAAGTAATTTGATAGCACGTATATGAGATAGTTTGTGTGCCGTAACAGTGAATAGGGGAACAATTCCTTCTACCTGTCATGATTTCCATGATAATTGTGTACAGTACTTAGATGGGTTCGTCTTGCAGTGATTTCATATCTAGCTTAAATAATCTTATGCTGGTCTAGACAGAGACTCTTCCAGGGAGTCTCTATAGAAGAAGACCACAGCTTAACTCCATTATTGCTAGTGGGAGACAAGCAATAGGATAGTAAAGGCTCCAGAACAGTGGAATTCTTCCCTCAAACAAATGGTATTGTCGATCTGATTTTAATTCTTGGAAATTTGAATTAAATGACATGAAAGGAATTAGATTCATTGTGGGTCAGCTGTTCTCAGTAGAATAAGGACTGGTGGGCACACACAAGAAAGAGAAATAATAGATTATGTGGTTTGTGGCGTGTAAGTCAGAAATGAAAGAATTCTGAGTAACAGCGCATTTTTTTGCCCTCTCATTCACTAAGACTTCCAAAAGAATAAGTAGGAAAAGTCATCAAATATTTGATCCCATTGATTTGAGCTTTCTCAGCTGAATTTTAATTTAAAGGTACTTTACAACTTAACTAGGACACGTGGAAGCAAGACAGAAGTAAAATCTGTGTCCTTATGCCCTTAAGTAAGAACCCAAATGCAAACAACCTTGTGTTTTTCCATTAGGAACATGGAGCGTATCATACTATCATAAGTTTTTAATCTAATACTACCTCAGAAGCATGGGACTATTATTAGACATTGGGAATCAGAGGTCAAAAGGCAAATGCCATGTTCAAAGCAATCAGGGTGCCGAGTTTTAAACAGGAATCTCTCCAAGTCTCTATATCACAGAATTTTCCTTCTTAAGTACAATAATAATGAGGCTAATCAAGACAGCATGAGTGAGAGAACTTAGCACTTATTGAGTGACTACTGCATGCATTCAATGATGGTATCTATGTTATTTCATTCAATCTCCATTTGCAAAGTAGACTGATATTTATATTGTTATCTGTGGAAGTAGAGAAATGAAGAAAAATCAAGTAGCAAGAGCAAAGAACCAAGGTTTGTACTAAGCCGACTAGCTCTGCTCAGCTGTTGCTTTATCCTGAAAGACCATTCCTGCCTGCACAGGTGTAGTGCACTAATGCACAAATGAACCATTGTCTATGTTCATTCACATAATAAGCATCTGTATAGTGATCCAATGCTATTGCAAAGACATTAAGCATTTGGAGGAGCTAGCATGAGACAGAATTTGAACATACTTCATCAATCTAGAAGCAGTGGAAGAGTATTGATACATACAGAGAGAATGCACTGAAGCATATCTGAACTTGCAGTGCCCTGCAGATTCCCCAAGTGCTTCCGATAGAGAGAACATGCAGCAACGTTTTATGTAGGGACTGGAGCCTGTCCAGAAACCTGACAACCTCACTCCCACCCCTGGCATCCATGTCAAAATCTTGCTATGGCTGCATGTATCTGTAATTCGAGTATTTCTTAAGCAAGATGCAGAACAGAGACAAGAGACTCACCCAGAAGCTAAAATGCCAGATAGCCTTCAACAGGCAGTTCACTGAGGCAGCAGACGCAGGATCCGGCTGCAATACCTGAACATGGGTGCTGGCTGAAGCAGCACCTGAAACCTGTCCTCTGTTTATTAGACCAATCAGGGAAAAATAAATTAGTACGCGAAAGGGGGAAAAAAAAGCTGTCTTCTGATACTCAACAAACATGCTCTGCCAGGCCTGGGACCCCCCTCCCAGGAAAAATTATTAATTAGCTAATTAAAACAATAAGGTGAAATATGTCCATTGCTTCCTTATGGCTCTATTTTTAGGTTGTCTGTTTTATAAATACACTTGAAATCATATGCATGGTCAGGTACTTCTTTACCTGAAGATCTGTTTCTAGTTAGTCATAGATGTTACAATGAGAAAAGTCCTATACGCTGTGTTTGTATCTATGTTTTATACACCATGTGGTTTAAGAATATATGTTGGACTGAGGATATCCTTGTCTAGTAGGATATACAAAGTACTAAGTTTGATCTCCAGAACCACAACACACACACACACACACACAGAGAGAGAGAGAGAGAGAGAGAGAGAGAGAGAGAGAGAGAGAGAGAGAGAGAGAGAGAAAGAGAGAGAGAAGGGGATAGAGCGGGAAAAAGACATATATACTTACCTAAAATTCCTATTAGTACAATTAACCAAGGTATTGGTGGTGTTTTTATATTTTAAAAGAGACATATGAGTTTCATAGGGTTATGGAACTTTAATAGGCACATATGTCTTGTAATGACCACTGTATCACCTGCTCAAACCTTCAACCTCATGGTATTTTTGTTCTCCCTCAATTGTTTTTGGTGTTACCAACTACCAGCTTATTGAGAGATCTTTGCTCCCTTAATGTGTGCCACACAAGTAGTGTGGTTTGAAAAATCAGTTGGAAAGTCTTGCATTTCTGGGATTATATTAGTATGGAAAACCACAGTTTCATTCTATCATAACTAAGTCACTAAATCAATAGGATGTGTGTTTGTGTGTAAAATTCAAAATACATTTAGCTGCAGACACATGGCACATAGTAGGAACATAATAATTACTTGCTGGGCAAAAACATGACCAATTCTAAACATTTTTGATTGAATGTTTCACTTTTCCTTTAATTTGCTTGTCAGCATAACATGGGATGTTTTGAGCAAGCTATTGAGGATAGAAACACATTCAAGTAAAAAGTCACTCGGGTACTTGAGTGTAGTGGCGGCACCTTTTGTCCCTCTGCAGCCAGCCAGTTTATTGTTAAGCTAATTAGCTAATCAGCAATTAACTTTATTATCAATGATATGAACATATTTGGATCCTTCGATTCTTAAAGTTATTAAGCCAACCACAACCATCCCATTCCTTTGTATTTTAAAATAACTGGGTTAAGGTGTTAGACAATAAGTAGCCAATAAAACCATGGTGTTCATAACACAGGCACACCAGAATGACCCGTGAGGCAAGAGTCTACACAAAGGAAGGCAAGAGCTGCAGGAACTTTGAGCAATGCATGGGCTACTTCTCTCTAGGAAAGTTGGAAACATTTAGATAGAAGTTATATCGAATGCATTCCTGACAATTTATTACAGCTTCGAAATTCCATCCTGCATTCAGTACACGCAGTTGCGAGGTAAATCCCACATATGCTCTTATTCCCATGGTTGGGAGTGGCACTAAGAGAGGGTAACAGACAAATTATTTTAAAGCCTTTGGGCTCTGTTCTTGTTGTTTTGTCGTTGTTTCTGAAATTACAAATAAAGAGAAAAAAAAAAAGAAAAACCAAAATGCTACACTTAAACTAAGAATTAACATGCATTTCTCAGAAAGAACAAAAAGGGTATAAATTATGTCTGATTGAACAAACACAACTCCACCGTTGAACAGCCAGTCAATGGAGAGGGCAGGGAAAGGCAATGGAGCAAGGTAATGTGTAATCTCCCCAGTCAATGGGCTGTGGGCAGGCCTGGGCGGCCCATTGCTGGAGGTGTCAGGGAGATGAATAGCAGAGTGTCCTCCTCAAAAATATGATTAATACCCTGCTCGGTCCACTGCTGAAGATGTAGTGGGTGCAGCTGGTCTGGACAGCAGTTGCATACAGGGAAAATCCAGGACGATGGCAACAGAGCAGAGAGGGCAAAGAGGAGGACACATGGCCCCTAGACTGGGACTGCTGAGGCCTGACACATGGGGAGGGCTTTGCAATGACCAGAAGTCTTCTTCGGCTGCAACTTAACTAACACTTAGCGGCCTCTCAGGCACATGCACCTGAGCCTCAGAGGCCATGACCTTGAGAGGAAAAGGCAAACAGAAGTTGCGTTTTTTTGTGGAATATAGATGCCACCTTGGAAACAGTGAGTGATCTTGAAAAATTGTGCTATTTATGGTGTGACTACAATGTGACTGGCGCACTCCCTTCAAACTTTATTTAATCCTCACAGATCACTGTGTGGTAATGGGGTTAATTTCTGCGTCTATGGATGAGGAGGGTGAGGCCCAGAGAAGGCAAGTAAGTCGCTCAAAGTTACTACGTCATACGTGACACAGGGCTCTAGAATATACAGATGTCTTTTATTTTTATCAAATCATTCAGATGCCCAGAGATTTTAGGGACAATGTTTAGATCATTCAGAGGCCCCAGAGACAGGGACAACTCTTAGATCATTTGGAGGTCCCAGAGATAGGGACCTTCTCACCCCCCACCCCCAGTTTCCTAAATCCTGAATATAAGCACATCAGCAGACAACTTTCAGGAATTGTCAGCTCTTACACACAGGAGGGCTACATACTGAAAACAAATACATGTGTTTCCCACTTTATTATATGATATTTTACTCCTTTGGCTTTTAAGGGGTGCTGCCACCTGGCTCCCAGATAAATCACACATAGAGGCTGGCCATAGCTTGACTTGTTTCTAGCCAGCATTTCTTATCTTAAATTATTCCCACTATCTTTTGCCTCTGGACTTTTATCTTTCTTACTTCTGTATGTTTTCTTTTCCTGCTTACTCCGTGGCGGGCTCGGGAACTGAGTGGCTGGCCCTTAGATTCCTCCTCTCATTTTCCTCTTCTTCCTCTTCTCTCCTCCCAGATTTTTCATTCTGTGTCTACAATCTGCCTGCCTGCTCCTGTCTCACTATTAGCCATTTAGCTCTTCATTAGATCATCAGATGTTTTAGACAGGTGCAGTAATACAGCTTTACAGAGTTAAACAAATGCAGCATAAACCAAAGTAGCACCTGAAAATAATATTCCCCAATACCACTACGCTGGTAGAGTGTAGGGGAGATGTCTACTGGGGCAATGTAGTTGCCACATTCCCTTTAACAGGTGAGCCACTCATTCTGAATGGTTGAAGTACTAAAGGCAAACACAAATGTGGCTCCGGTATTACATGGGGCAAGGATGGTGCCAGAATATTGAAGAACATGCCAGAAATCCACTTTTACCTGGCATTATTTTCTCCCTGTACTTTGTTCTTAAATGCAGTGAACTTATGCAGATGCTTATAAAACTTGATTCTCAAACTGAAGCGAAAGTGAAAAAGAAATTAAAGTCCAAATTCTTTATAATAAGACTTGTTATAAATTAGGCTCCACAAAGAAATGGCACATCTCCAAACAGTAATTCACAATCACAGAGAGCTGGGACAGGAATTCAATGGCATGAAGCTCACATTGGCATCCCATGGATGGGAATCAAGATATCTTGCTTCTGAACAAATGGGAAGATGTTGGTGGAGAATCTTTGCACCGTTGTTCTAAGAAATTCAATGATCTGACCTCAGAAGTCACTTTTCGTCTGATACATTTCTGGTGTTTAATAGAATATATTGTTCACGGCCCCTGCACAGCTGATCAGATAATAGAATATACTGTTCACAGCCCCTGCACAGCTGATCAGAGGAATTTATTTCTCATGATCTCTGATGGGACTTTTTCACCTGCTC
Organism: Dicrostonyx torquatus; assembly: GCA_028555095.1. Classification (NCBI taxonomy): domain Eukaryota; kingdom Metazoa; phylum Chordata; class Mammalia; order Rodentia; family Cricetidae; genus Dicrostonyx; species Dicrostonyx torquatus. The sequence goes on from JAQHUG010000073.1 coordinate 2,512,289, forward strand.
TGCTGATGTTATGCAAGCAGGAAACCCAGAACCCTGTTAAAATCTCATTCTCAGTAGCAATCTGGTATGGAGTCTGGAAATCTACATTTACCACAGAATTCTAGAGGAGGATGGCAGGATCACGAGCCCATGGGAGTCAAGGTCATGTTCCTTCTGTCATGTATTTTAGGTGGTAATGTTAAACAAATACATACATTGTAACTCAAGGATGCTTGACCACAGTATTCATACTTATATTGTATCAGTACTTCTCTGATGAGAATATGCCTCTCAGCCTTAAAAGCATTGAGATTTATCTAGAGGAAGTGGAAAACACAAAATTGGAAAAGAAGTTTCTGGAGTGACAACTCATAGCTCTGGCAGACTGATCTCTTTATACATTCTCCAAAGTACTTTTGAATTAATGCATCTTTATGAAACTTGAAGCTATACTAAATTCTTTGAAGAACTTCTGAGTACAATTGTTTAAATGAAATATGTATGTCCACAAGACTGAACCAATGACCCACAGTCACAGATGCCTGAAATGCAGTCCAGGAGGTAGGAACTTACACAAGAACACAGTAGCCAGTAACAACAAAAGTCTTCTCATCTTTCTAAAAGAAGTCTTTACCCCACTGAAAGTTGTTTTGACAATGTGCTCTTCCAGAGTATGATAAATCTTTGTCAAACATGAAGCTCAGCCTGTCTGGATGTACCTATGAGATCACATCTCCCTCGAGCACTAGCAGATTCTCACAAATCGCCAACAGCCCGAACCTCACATTCTTACCCTGTGCTCACTGCAGTGAACAGCCAGCAGAGGTGACCATAGATAAGGAACCCTTCTACAAGTGCCACTTAATCTTTACTTTATGAGTTTTTGTGGCCCCGGTGTTGTTCCCCCTTGAAATGGAGATCGACAATCTGGTTGTGTGTTTCATTATGCATG
>JAQHUG010000073.1:2513409-2549784 GCA_028555095.1 Dicrostonyx torquatus
TATGTAAGTACAATTATCTTCCCCTTAGCTGTAGTCTGAACAATGGATAAAGTAAATAAGGAGACAATTTCAGTTTCAGCTTAGCTTGGGACATATTATAAGATAGATTGGTTTCTTGAAAACTCATAGTTTGAAGACTCCATGATTCTCAACTATGTTAGCTTGATATTTGAGTGTTGTATGTATTTGCTCAATATGTGTTGTTTCCGTTTCAATTCCGGTGGCTGGATAAAAATAAAAATACATAACAAATAAAACACCCCAACAACAGCAACTTAAGAGGGAAAGATTATATTTGGCTCTGAGTTTCAGGGTCAAGTTTGCCATTTCTGGAAAGTCAAGGCCATAAGAACTTGAAGCAGCTACTCAGATCTCATTGTACTCAACGACAAAAAGCAATACTAACGCATGTGTGTTTCTGCTCAGCTTGCTCTTGCACATTATACAGTCACAGACCGCACTGCTCAGGAAATGGTGCCATGCGAGTCTTAAGAAGGGTCTTCTAGCATTAGTCAACCCAACCGAGGTAACCTTTCACAGAAATTCTCAGAGGCTAACACTGAGCTAGGCAGTTCCTTATCAGTGCGCCAGGAGGCCTGGCTGCTAGAGAACTCTAGGTTGACAGCCAGCGCTGATCATCATGTGTGCTTTTTAAGATCCCCCAGAAGAACACACTGTAGAGCATTGCTTAGGGACTGGGTCTCATGTCATTCTGTGTATTTCCAGCTTGTGGTAACAGGGTGTGCTGAACAGACAAATGCGCTTGCTTTGGTAATCCCACAATCTTTTCAAATACTGTTGTCCTAAAGTGTCTCATTTGTGAGACTGTAACATAAACTGTGTCCTTTTTCTTTCTCTGTTGATGGACTCTTCCCACAGGAAATGTATCTCCCTTCAGCTGTTGCTTTTCACCAAGAAGGAGAATATTAAGAGGAGAAGGTATTAACAAAAAGGTAAAATAACTGAATTTCTACACATTCAAGTTTTGTATATGTGCAAAATCACCGACTTATTATACAAGCAAATGAAATACACATTCAGTAAGACATGGAGAATAAGTTATTATATTTTATATGACAATGGAATTTATTGTAGCATAAAGCATACTTTAAGAAACTTATATAACATTTCAAAATTTTTCACTAAATTAAATCATGACCGTCTCAGTGACCCATCATTAGCTTAGACTTTTGCATTCTCGGTACTTGAAAACAAGAAGTGACACACTGAGTCATACAGTTGATAAGGAGGGTGAGAGGACTGGCCAATGGATCATCACTAGATATAAAGGGTCCAGCTCCATCTACATTACTCCTGATACTGTACAGGAATGTGCTTTGTAGGCCAACTTTTGTGTGCACTTTGTTGTTTTCTGATGAAATATTAAAATCCATAGTACTGAGAATAGGCCATGGGATCTTTAATATAAATGTGATTTTAAAATTTTCTTAAAGATTTACACAATCAAAGCAAAGTGAGAATGTGTGAACTTTTACAGAAGAAATGGTTTGAGTTTAATTTAAAAAGGTAATCTAGTAGGGTTAGACAAATATCATCTCCTTAATTCATTATCTCAATAGACCCTACAGAATGAAGTGGGTTTTGGTATAGGTTTAATATTACTTTGTAGAGCTCTGGGAGGAAATCAATATTTAGAGGCACCCACAGTCCTGAGGTATTTCCTTTGATAGTGAGACAATAGAGAAAAAAACAATAAAAACCAGAAAATCTAAGATCATATCTGCACCCTCCCTCCTGAATGCATAATTTCTTCTTAAGTAAAACACTAAATAAATCCATGTACTTGAGAACCATGCAAAAACTAGATGCTTTCAAAGGCCTTGGTTAATGAGGAATCTTTTAAATGTCACATCTACAGCACAAATTAACCAATATTGCACAGGAAAATCCCTCACACGAAATCTGGTCAATGGTTTATGACAAAAAAATTAATGTTTTCTGTCAAGAAGAAGGGTTAAGTTTAGTATTAATCATAAATTGACCTTTAATTGCCAAACAAAAGCACTTTGTTATTTCACTACAATCACAAACTCACCCTGAGCATTAGGAAAAAAAGTCATAATTTGCTTAGTATAAATATATTAAAGTATTAAGCCCACTCTGCCACTCAATTAGTAAACATGTCAAGGGGTGGGTGAGTTATTCATGGTTCAGAGGGCCAGCCCCTTTTTGTGGCGAACTTTTTTCCCTCTAATGAAATGATGGATAATCTGGAAGTGGGTGCTTTAAGAAGATATTAATCATTCTCTGGGCTAATGTTAATCATGCGTTCCATCATCTCCAGATGCCATGGATCACCTTCCTCTGAGACAAAGGGCATCTAGGCCTGAGAGTCCTTTTGATCACCTTTCTACAGGGACTGTCACATGCAGCTGACAGGAATATAGCTCCAGTTTCTAGGGCATCCTTAAGGTAAAAATGGCAGGTGCAGAATGAAACACTTTCCATGGCGTGCCAAACAGCACAGGCCGGAGTCTTTCCGGGGTTCTAATTTTTTATATCCCTCTGGTTACTGCTGTTTCTATAATGGACAGAACAGTCTTAAACTACAGAGGCAGGGAGTAGAAGCCCACGAACTGAAGGATGAAAGTGTGCATGCCAGCAAATTACCTTTACAGACTAATTTTACAAAATGTTAGCTTTGAGGGGGGAGGGGCACTGCAGTTCTTGGAATGTCTCTGATGACTGGTTCATTAATAAAACATAGTGTCTCCAGAAAGACTTCTGGTTAACTAAATAAATAGTTTTTAATGGCTAGTGTATTTTAGGGTGAAAAGGGATATTGAGTAAAATCTGCGGTCAATATTTGGAGGCTGCAAGTGCCCTTATTACTGCCCACCCATTCTGAGTGCCTGAAGGAAAGCTGAAACAAGTCCTCATGGTAAGAGGCTGTTCTATTTTAAATTGGCTCAGGAAGTTAAACCTGCTGGAAAAGAATACTATTCGCATCATTTCCCATCTGTAGGTGAAGCCTGTGGAGATCGCAGAGTTAAGTAACGTCTTTGCAAACTTGGGGAGCAAATTTCTTAAATCTGGGTCTGCAAGAGGTGAGAGCTAGGAATGCAAACAAGGATTTCTAATGAGATCATGTGACCTTTTTGTGGCCTATGTTCCTTTGAGAAAAACATTCTACATGGTGGGTTACACTAGTCAAACCTGGTCATAAACACTAAATACATTACATGTGGATACACCAGGATTTCTGAGGCCCACTTGCTGACCTGCTGGAGAGTAGTCATCTTATCCTCTCAAATGTAGACCTGTAGTCACTGCCAGATTGGTTTGCGTTTCTCAAGAATCCACCAAATTCACAAAAATCTGCTTTGAAGCCTACATTTATGATGTACACACTAGGATCCTTGATCCAAGTACATTTAGCACCATGATCCTTTCCCTTGCCTTTCTGCTTCCACTTTGGGGTCACATCTCCTTTAGTACATTCATTTTGGGGTGAAGTATTGGTGTCTTTCTCATGACCCTAGGTTGAATACATTTTCTTACCATCGCATAACTCTTTGCTTCAAGTTTTTCCTTGTCTTTGTCTAGATCATATTGCCAGATGCCACTGTCACTACCTCCATCTCCTTTGTGTACATTACAACCAATGAAACCTCATATATAATACTATAATATGTCTTAATGTGTGTGTATAGAAACATACATACATATATATATATATTCCATATATATATATATATATATATATATATTCCATCATGCTCATGCATTAAAACAAATCTTTTCTGCAGTTTGGAATGGATAGCAAGGCCTATCCTTGACCAGGCTCCCTTTCCGCCTAAGTGGTGTTCTGCCATAGTCACTGGGAAGTCAGAGGTCATCAGAAGCATTCTCAATGGACTACTCTCACTGTGTTCTAACGAATATCATTCACTGCACGCCCTGTTTTGAATTCTAAAAATGAAGTATTCCTTTCTCTTCTTTTAAAATTTATTTGAATTCCCACTTGTTCATTGTTTGCCTTATTTTGTAGAACTGTGCTCCTGTATAAATGTGTCTTTGTTCCAGAATTTCCCATATTTCAGTCGATAAATAAATCCAGGGTTCTTCTTTGCTAAAAAAAATATACTTAACTCTTAAAAAGTTACTTTTCCATAACGTTTTTTAAAAAATTATCCTGGGTTTTCAGGTCTGCACCAGGTCCTCTTATATTATGGCTTACAATTTTTTTAAATGGGAATCCTCAGTGTGTGAAGAAGTGGGGCTCTGAATCTTGTCCTTTCTCTTGGACTCTTTCCTTCTGTTGATCTGTCCTGTTCAATGTGATAGCTTTTGCTTTAGTTTGTACTTTATATTGTTTTTTTTTTAGTAAATGAGTAAAAGCATGTAAACTGAGATACCAGGGTAAAGGTTAATAACTGAGCTGTCATTTATGACTGCTGGGAGAGAGAAAAATCAGTGTTGTCAAATGGAATGACAAAGCCATATCAAACATTTCAGGGCAGGTCTCATGTTCAGGAGTAGGTGACCAACATAAAATGGATTCCACAGTTTTTTATGTGTTTGTTTTGGTGTGTGTGTGTGTGTACTTTTATTTGGATATAGTTTGGTAAGGAGTTTTTTTTTTAAATTTTAGCCAATGTATTTTGTTTTCTGGGTTTTGGGTGTTTTTCTGTTGTATTGAGCTTGAGCCTTGTGTTTTGAGAAATGATTTAACGTTGGGAGGGTAATGAGAAGGAGAGGATCTGAACAAACTTAGCGGAGGGGAGAAATGTGGGCAAAATCCATTTATATTTAAAAATTGTTTTAAATAGCATAATTCACTATTTCTTCATGTGTGTGTATTGATGTGCATTGTTCTTGTGCATATGGACATGTATATATATCTGTGTAAATGTGTTCTTAGAGACTGAAGTTCAGTGTGCTCTATCCTCTCTACCTCCTTTCTGAGACACGGTTTCTCAGTGAATGTGGAGTGCAAAAATTCAGCTAATTTGCCAGTGAGATGGGGTGGGAGCTCTCTGTCTCCATCTTCTAGTGCTGGACTAACAAGTACAGATGTTCTTAACCACTCCCAGCTTTGATATGGGTGCGAGGGGTCTGTACTCAGATCTTCAACCATTCATTAAGTACTTTACCCATCTCTCCAGCCCCACAGAGTTCATCTTAGTTGAACTCCCCATGCCTTTTTCTTTCAATTATTACCTAAGGCCCTTGAAAGATGAGTAAATAATATTGGAATGCTTTACCATACAATTTTTACAAAGCTCTTCTGGCAGTTAATGTTGGTGATTTTTGCAAATTTCTACTTCTAAGGATGCTAATGATTTTCTGTTCCATATTGAGAGCTTACAATATGATCAACACTATTACAGGTACTAGGGACATGGCAAGGGATATAGCACTTCTTCAGTACAAAGAATTACACAATTACTTTGTACCCCATATGATAAGTAATACAATTAATGTGCTCATGTTTCAAGAAAAAATTAGCTAAGCATATTGATGCATGCCTTCAGTTCCAATACTTGAGGCACAAGGTGGACCACTGTGAGTTTGAAGCCAGTCTAATCTACATAGTGAATTCCAGGCCATCCAGAGCTAAACAGGAAGACCCTGTCTCCACACAAGTATGCCATCTTCTCCATGAGATCATTTCTTGATGATCTGTAATCTCTGATGATCTGTAATCACATATCATAATCACATATCATAATCTACAAGGGCTCTAGCCATCCATTCAAACTCGATGTTCTTCAATATAGATACACCAGTCTTTATGATTAGATTTGTGGCCTATTTATCTTATGATAATATGGAGGCTATAAGCATTTGAATGTTTTCCTAACTTGTGGTATAATACTTTCTGAAGATGCTGGGCAGGCCCAGGAAGATGTAACATGCACTCACATGCTAAATAAGAAGGGGAGTTCATCAAGATTCCACTATTGACATTTTATTATTATTGTTATCATTTTAAAATTATTTATATTATGTGTAATTTGCAATACATAATATATTGTATTGTTACTATCATAGCATCCACGATATTATTAAATAATAAAATATCTATTACTATAAAAGTAATAATACTAGGAGTACTATAATACAATAAGATAAAAGTACTAATTATTATATGTACTATATGTTACATATGTTATAATACATATCATAACATTATGGCATTATTTATAGTACTATATGTACTATTATTACATTAATATAAGTACTCTTAAGATAATTCTATTATAATATTTATAGTACTTGCAATTATAATAATACTACTCTTGATACTTTTAATAGGACCATTATAATATTACTTATAGTAGGACAATTATAAATTACTTATAATAGTACTACTATTATAAATAATAATAGAATATTACTCTATTATAATTGCTATATTATATACTATTAATTATAATTATATTATAATAGAACTATTATAAGTACTATTGTTGTACTGGTCCATTCATCAATTAGTTACTTTTGAATTATGATATTTTATACTTATCTTCTTTTGCGCCATTGCATAATAAATAGAGAAGCATCAATAGCCAGTATACTAATGCATTTTGTCATAATCACATATGTCTAAAATAAACTTGACTCAGTTGATATTATGTACCATTTCATAGTCATCTATGTCACAAGTAAATTTGACTCAGTTGTGCTTATTCTGAGATATGTTTCTAAGTACACATTTATTCTTATTCCCTAACATATCACCTAACAAAGAAACTAAGCATTTGGGAGACATTGTTTGAAGGGAAGAATGAAGTTAATAATTTTCATTTCATGCTTTATAAGGCTATATCAGTGCAAACCAGTGTATGCTCTCTCCTTGTACAGTGAAGGTCACCTCTGATTTGGGATTTCATTCTGTGTGCTGTGATTACCATTGGTTAATAAAGGAACCACTTTGGGCCTATAGCAAGGCTATAGGGGAACAGAGCTAAGTGGGGAAAATTAAACTGAATGCTGGGAAAAAGAAGGGCAGAGTCAGAGAGAAGCCATGGCACTGCTGCCAGAGACAGACATGCTGAAACTTTAGCTGGTAAGCCACAGCCACATGGTGATACACAGATTAATGGAGATGGGTTAAAATAATATGTAAGAGTTAGCCAATAAGAAGCTAAAGCTAATGGGCCAAGCAGTGTTTTAAATAATACAGTTTTTATGTGATTATTTCAGGAGTCTGAGCTGCCGAGCAACCAGGAAACAAGTGGTCACCCTACTACAAATTGGTGCACCAACGTGATAGACTAAATCCATGTAAAACCTGAGAGGGCTTGGAAAGGAAATCTAGATACAAAAAAACAAAGTTTAGCTGCATTTTTTTTTCTGAATGGGCTTTGCTCACTGGTGGTATACAGCTGCTCTTTTAAGAGAGGTTTTCCTGATTCAGCAGTAGCTAAAGAAAAAAAGCTACACTGCTTTGAAATGCCAGCTTTCTGGGCTATGCTGCCACTGAGACCTCTGAGTCTTTCAGGAGGCCAAGCATTTGAATGGGTTTTGTGAGCAACATGCTATGGCTTGCTTGGTGACGACATGGACCAGCTATGTGCCTAGAATGGGGCATTTGCATAGCTCTCAGAGGTGGCAAGCATCTCCACCATGCTGGACTGGGTGGGGCAAGCAGGAAGTACCATATATCCCCGAGCAATGGTGCCATTTATGTTTTTAAGAAGCACTCCAGGAAGTAAACAATTACAGATACACAATAGGACAGATTCAGACATAAAGGACCTCTAAATGTGTCACAGTGTTGGCTAAATGTACGTATTCTGGAGAGAGAGAGAGAGAGAGAGAGAGAGAGAGAGAGAGAGAGAGAGAGAAGTAAAAGACTGCAGAGAGTTATAAAATGAAGTAAATGTTTTTGTAAAAAATAAAAAGTCTTTAAAGAGACAGAGTACAGACAGTCATAGATTAAGGGAATAAAGATAATAAATAAATATTAAAAGTAGTGGAGTAAAACAAACTATACAAAGATGGGGAATACACAGAGAGTCTGGATTATGCATAATATTGTGTTTTCTTTGAATTTTGTGATTGTGAAGGAGCTATGTACTGCAAGACACTTCACTGTATGTACTGCTAAGTTAAACCAACATAAAGATATTTTGACTTCAGAATTTGAGTCTAAGCATATCTTGCTTTGGAAAAGAGGTTCTTTTTTTTTCCACAGAAGATGAGAACCTGTGGATTCCTTCCTGACTCATGTGCTTTCATGGACCAAGATACCCTGAAAGGTTACCATGAACACCCCTCAAAAATTACTTTACCCAATGAACAGCAGGAAGAATTTTGGACAGAAGTATGCCCATATTCCCAAATATTGTCTATAAATGTTTGTTTACATTTAAAGGGGGATATGCTATAGAGATTTGTATTAAATCATGGATCCTGGTTTATTAATACAAATTTAAGGTCAATTTTTTTATACTGTGTATATGCATTTCTGATCTTGATTAAAGTATTGTGTTTGTGCAGCTCATTTAGAAATGTAATGCATAATTAAGAAATATAGGTTAATAGATAGTCATCCATAATAGTCAAGCTTGTAGTCATGTTAGTTAGGCTTTCTAGATATATAGAGATATATTTCAGTTAGAAAGGTATTCTTCAAATTTTTGAGAGACCTTCAGAATAAGGCATTTTAAATGTTTTAAGAACTTAAGACTTTTCATGACAGTGAGACACATCTGCTCCAGGTAGCACCAATAGCTTCAAGAGTAACATGGGCATCATAGAGGCTCCTTATGTAATTGTTTAACCATTTGGACAAAAAATTGCTCTTGCCTAGACTGCTTGATAAACTGGAAATGCAGGACCTGCAGAAAAATAACTGCTGAAGTTGTCTAAAGAAGGTAAGACAATCCTTTGGGGTTCCTGATTCATGAAAGAGTCTGCTAGACATTCTTCAGGACATAGAAAAAAGTGACTGATAAACTGCCAATATAGGCAGAACTGTCTTTGTCTTTGAAATTTCCTGCTTCATGAAAAAGTCTGCTAGACATTATGGACCTGTAGGCTGAAGATAGATGTTCCAACGATACAGAAGGACTTTGGGTGACTGTCTAGGTAGCAAGATTTTGTAGTAAGAGGTGTGAGCTGTGTTCCCAGCACCTGAGAGGAGCGCAGACCCTTTGTTCTGTCTGCCCAGCCACTGGCATGCTTTTGGCCCTGGCTAGCCTATACCCAGAATAATTACATACAAACTGGACTCATTTAACACACTGCCTGGCCATTAGTTCTAGCCTCTTATACATATTAGTGTAACCCATATCTAGTAATCTGTGTATCACCATGTGGTCATGGCTTACTGTGAAGTGTCTAACCAAAGTCCATCTTGGGCTGGAGAAACATGGCGACTGCACACACTTCCCTTCTCCCCAGCCCTCCATTCTGTCTACTCCACCCATCTAAGGGCTGCCCTAACCTACGGGCCAAGGCAGTCTCTTTATTAACCAATGAAAGCAACACAAAATACAAAAGATCCCTCCTATACCAAAATTTCTCTCTCAATCCTAATGTTTTGGAAGTTTCTTACAATGTTCTTCCTGTTTACTTAGGTAATATTACAGTCTTCTGGAGTCTTTGATGGAGTAGATAGTAGTAATGTAGTTTTCCTTAGTTGTGATAAGAGATAAAGTAGATATAAATATTGTAACTGTAATTCTTGCTTGATCTACGTTTTGTTATATGTAATTTTACTATGCTAAAGTTAAAACTTTTCTTTTTATTTAAACAGAAAAGGGGAGGTGATGTGGAATTTTCCTCTGTATGCTGTGATTACCATTATTTAATAAGGAACTGCTTTGGGTCTATAGCAGAGCTATAAGAAAACAGATCTAGGTGAGGAAAACTAAACTGAATGCTGGGGAAAAAGGGAGGAGGCAGAGAGAAGCCATGGAGCTGCCATCAGAAACAGACATGTTGAAACTTTAGTTGGTAAGCCACAACCACATGGTGGCACACAGATTAATAGAGGTGGGTTAAATTAATGTATAAGATTTAGCCAACAAGAAACTAAAATTAATGGGCCAAGCAGTGCTTTATATAATATAGTTTCTGTGTGATTATTTCAAGAATCTGAACTGCTTGGTAGCCAGGAAATAAGTGGCTTCCCTACTACACACCTCCATTGAAAAGTTTGTGCATTTATTTATGCAATCATTAGTACTTACCAAATGTCAATAGTAATTATAGACAGGTTATAGGTATATAAATTTCATCATCCCATGAGTTAGCTACATCCATTGTTATGAATAAACATGCATAAAAAGAAATGCAGATTCCAGTTGGTGAGAAAAACAACCTACTAGCATTTCTCTTTATGGAGTACTTGGAAAGAATGAGAGAGTAGTAACATTTTGGGAAGACTTTAACATGTTATTAAATGTTGGCCAGCAAAATATCAGGAAGGAGACATGATGAAGAGTACTGTATGTGAAAACATGCAATGAGAAGTTCGAAAAGGATTCATAAAGCAAGTAGTTCTGTATTCAATGTAGGAGGCTTAGATGCTAAATTTCTCTTTCTCTAAAAAATAAACTAATTTTCTTTAGAATATGAATGTCTCAAAGTATAACTGAATGTATTACTTCCCAAGATGGACTGTTTCTTATAAACTACTGAAGATATAGTTTATATGGGCAACTTTAGTGAGCTAAATAAACTTAGTAGATTTTCTCTGCCTGAAACTGTTTTATCACTACTGTTTGTACAAGAACAAATGATAAGGTTACTGAAAGTTAAAATGTAATCTTGTCTTTTATGTGTATTAGGGCTCAGATCATGAATGCTCAGGACACTGGGATTTATATTATTTAGGAGAAAGGACTAGGATGTAGCCTTGTTTAGTTTTCCTTAGAGGTGATGTTTACCCAGACATAATAGTCCACCAAAAGGACAAAGGACACGACTTCATGAAGTTTTAAGTCATAGCTAGTGACTATTAGAAACATACAAGGATTCACTTCTATTGTAAAATTGTAAATATCTACACCTAGTTTAATTAGATAATGAGGGAAAAAAATCCAAAAGCCCTTTAATGTGAAAACATCAAATTCAAATGAAGTCTGCACTTCTGTTCCTGCTTAACTGTATTTTCATGTGTATTTTTATTATAAAGATGGCATTGATAGTAAGCAGAGTACCAATGAAAAGCAACAGTGAAATCTGATTACATTAAATTGAATTTTTAAAGTTAAGATATTTCAGATATTAGACATAAATATTTGTTTTTTAAATATAAAGGAAACAAAACTTGCCAGTCTTAGAAGTTCATTAACTTCTACTATGCAGTGGTTGAAAAATTAAGTAAAACAGTCGTAGACCATTTAGAAAAAGTTCTAACTCTAGAGTTTCCTTAATGGCTTAACCCAATGAATTACATCTGGGCTTAGTCATTAATTTTTAAAGTTTCATCTAGAATGACTATGGTATGCATATGCTGATTTTTTTGAATTTTCTAAAACTTCTTTTAAATTGAGTTTTCTATCAGTCAAGCGGCCAGAAGGAATATTGAAATTCCAGATACAATACAGTGTCATGTTATGTACTGACTCAATTTTGTATCCATGTAATCTGGTATATTAGTGTTTGGTTTTTTTTTAGTCTAAACTCAGTCTGAGAGGAAAATGTATTTTTTTCTGTAGATATTTGGCAGTAACAGACTTTAGCAGTGTATTTGTGCAATAGTGAGGGTTAAACCAAAGAGGTAGATGCTGAAGTGAGAACCATCTACGTGCAACTTTGTTTCTATGTGGATGACCTTCAGTCACTCAGGTTTACTCTGGAACTCTGTTCTTCATTTGTAAAATGTGTAAATGACCAATTCTATGTTTTTCCTGATGTCAGCTCAATAATTTATAGCTGTTGCATCTACCAGGAATATCATTTTCCAGGGGGTGGGGACTAAAGAATTGATTATGTTTTGTTCTCTTATATGAGGTCACTCCTCCAGGTTTTATAACTTCCAGAGTCCTCTTTCTCAGTAAAGGGACAGTGATAGATGAGAAAATATGGTAGAAGAATGCAGGAAATCAAGATTATGACCCATGAGCATTGGTACAGAGGAAAGAATATGTTGATGGTCATCAGATTTGTAAATGTAAATGCAGATCTATAATATGTGAGAAAATTTAGAATTATTCATGTGATTCTTGACAACAAGTCTGAGACTAGGATGTGAAAACTGGAGGCAGCATAGTTGTCTTAATAATAGAGAAAGCCTGGTCATAATCCATTGGATGAACCCAAGTGTATTCTGAGATACAACTGTCCAGGCATAGGTAGGCTAAATATTGAGTCATGCCCCTCAGGTATTGGTCTAAACCTTCTCTAAGTGTGTGTTTTGTCATCAGGTAAATGGCATAACTTTAAATGATGGTTTTGTTTTCATTTCAGTGGAAGAGCAGACACTTCCCTCTTCAAAGGAAGCCACATCACCTTGCCTTTCTCTAAAGATATTGTTGTTAATCAATTCAACCCTCTTCTACCACCATGACAATGGGTTCTACCAATCTCACCCCAGTCAATTTCTGTGATCTCACATTCTACTTCTCACTAATTGGAATTTATGGTTGAACATTATTTGTAAGCCCTAGCTACCACATCTCTGCCCAGACAAGGCCATTTACCTACACAACTTCATCTTCTGCTTTCGCTGTCCTTGGCATGTCTCTCTTTGTCAAACTCTAACAGTGTTTTGATAACAAAATTGTCTATTTACCAAGACCAAGCTCTAGGGCCAAGAGTGTATCTCCATATCTGAGATGGCATAAATAGAGTCTTATCCATGCTTGGTGTTTTGTTTTTGGATGTTTCTAGAGTTTTATTTTTGTACTGTTTTTAATCAAAATAAATTAAAAAACAAACTCATAAAAAAGGACCATCCCCACTCAGACCTATTTTACTAATATCAAACTTTAGAGACAAAACACCAAAAAGGCATGTACTAGATATTAAAATAACACATTGATGACTGGAGTCATTTTAAGCACAGATTTATCAACATGATCATTTTATACAGTTCCCAGAAAATTGTGACCACAGGCCACTCTGATTGACAGGGTCAGGATCCTACAGAAAATAAGATTGGAGCTTCTTCTGGCTCTGTCAGGAATGCATCTATTCTTCTAAATTAGATAGAGTCTCTGCTTTCTGTTGGGCATAGCCCAACCCCATGTTACCTCCTTTAAAAAAAAGTGACTTTCTTTTGAATCCAAGACATGGGTTTTGAGAGCATGAATAAAGAATGTTTTCCAACTTTTCTCATAATCTGAAAAAAATGCTTTGAAGAGCATTGAATATGCACTCATGTTTCTGTTGTATTATGAGGTCTGTGAGTTGATGATGACATGGATATACAGCATCATTAGTTTCCAGATTGTTCTAAGAAGGGGAGCCATTCCTGTAGGAGGGTCCTTTATTTCTGTTGCTTTCATTGGTTAAATAAAGACTCTACCTGGCTTGTAAGATAGGTCAGCCCTTAGGTGGGCAGTGTAGACAGAATGGAAGTTCTGGGAAGAAAGGAAGTGGGAGAGATGCCATGATGCTTCTGCCGCAGATGGATGCAGGTTAGATTTTTCTGGTAAGTCACCACCTCATGGTGACACACAGATTCTTAGGAATGGGTTAGTATATGATGTGAGGGCTAGCCAAGAAGAGGCTGGTGATGATGGGCCAGGCAGAGTTTAAATGAATATAATTGTCATGTGGTTATTTCGGGCACAAGCAAGCAACCAGAGGCTGAGCTGGCCAGTGGTTGGGGCTGGGAGCTGGGTGCCGAGACTACAACCCGCACCTCTCCCCCGCCATAAACACATTTCAATAGCTTTTTCTACTGAGATGCAGAAATATTTTCTCTGAAATTTTCTCCTACTATTTTATAGGTGCTCAGAGCCTTCATCTTCACTGTGTGGATTTGGAATGTATGGGGTGCCTCATTGTGCAGATTTTATCCTTCCTTGACTTGCTTGCCCTGTTCAGCACTGTGAGCCATCATCAGGGATGGTTTACACTTCCTCCTGTCACTACTATTCACTGAAAGCACCACGATCTTTCAGCATTGCTTTAAAGTCTACTCACCTCCGGTGCTGCTTTTCTCTTCACCGTTCAGTTCTACAGGGAGGGTGGAACAGAGCTGTGCTTGGTAGCTACTTTGATTTTAAAGCTACTTCCTACTTGGGCTTCAATTTTAGGTTATATCTCATATTATTTCATGAGCAAATGCATCAGTTATGATGTCTATTTGATTACCATTAAAGTGTCTGCTTTGCAAACATCCTTATGGTAGACTCTGGGCTCTTCTGTACCATGGTTATGCATCACCCATGATTCACAGTAGAACATGAACATATCTGAGGCCATCTTTCTCTTTAGTGGGAATTAAAATGGAATGTAGATAGTAATAAAGCAACTGAAGCAGCATGACAATGATTTCGTTACTAATACTTTATTTTTAACAAATTTCTGGAGCTAAGGAAATGGCTCAGTGATTAAATTACTTGCCATGGTAGCATGAAGACCTGAATCAGGGTCCCAAGAATATGTATAAATGTCAGTTAGGGATGATAGTTCTCCTGGAAATCCTACTTTGGAGGACAAGATAAGACATCCCCAGAGCAAGCTGGCTGTCAAGATGTACCAGTTAGTTTTGTCAACTTGACAAAAGCTGGGAGCATATGTGAAAGGGAACCCCAGCTGAAAAGATGCTTTCATCACATTACCCTCTAATCAAGCCCTGGGGAAGTTTTTGTTTTGATTAATGATCAGTGTGGAAGGGTCTACTTCACTGTGTGCAGTACCACACCTGGACAGGTAGCCTTAGATTGTATAAGAAAGCAGACTGAGCGATCAGTGGAGAGCAATCCAGTAAGCAGAAGTCCTCCACAGCTTAGGTTTCAGTTCCCACCTTCAGGTGCCTTGCCTTGAGTTCTTATCCTGAAACAGTGACAGACTGTGACCTAAGAGTTGTTGTAAGAGGAAATAAACCGTTTCCTCTCCATGCTGATTTTTGTAATGATTTTTTTTTCACAATAGAAAGCTAACCAAAGGCACAAGATTAGGCTACACTGGCAAGCTACGAGTTTGATTGAAATACCTTCCTCAATAAAGAAGTTGAAAGAGCAATCTAGGAGGTTTCCAGCATCAACACTAGACATTCCCATGCATGTGCATCACCTCCACATGAAACTATAACAGAATCTGTATTATAAACCTACTTTATGTTGGGTACTATGCTGATTACCGGAAACATAAGGATAGTCACCTTCATAAATACCCTGTAAAATGCAACATAACTATGTTTTCCCTTGCAGGTAATATTATAACTGCAATCTCCCACAGGCATGTGAAAAAGAATCATAAACAAAAGTAGACAAAATGCCTAGAGAACCAAACCTGGTAATCTAACATTTTATATTTATGCATCACGCATCTTGAGATGCTCAGGGTACACTGCAGACACTGAAAGGCTGCCTGGCAGTGCAGTGTAAACTGCATCCTTGAGAAATCACATTCTGGGTTTTAATAAGCTCAATTCAGCTAAAATGTTTTTACATGTACTTGACGGGAAAGTAAGTTGTCTCTCCTTTCTACTAAATCGAAAGTGTCAAATACTAGAGGCCAGGCAACAGTGTCACACACTTTTAATCCAGGAATTTGGGAGACAGAGGCAGACAGATCTTTGAGCTGAAGGTTAGCCTGTGCTACAGAAGACTGACCCAGAAAGATATCCAGGTGGTGGTGACTCACCCCATTAGTCCCAGTGTTTGGGAGTCACACACCTTTAATCCCAGTACTGCAGAGGTGGAAACAGAAGTGATATGGCTGGGCAGAGAGAGGAATATAAAGGGGAAGAGACTGAAACTCACTGGAGTGTGAAGTCTGAGGATTCTTATCCCTTTGGTCTGAAGATTTGGTAGAGGTAAAAGGTCTCCCTAGTGCTTGGCTGCTTTGCTTTTCTGGTCTTCAGCTTGAATTCCAAAAGACAGTGAATCCATTGACTTATTTGAATATTGAGGGCTACAGCAAGATAAATTTCCTTCTAGAGGCCCATGATAGAGGCTAAGGAGACAGCTAAGTAATAAAATGTGTTCCACAAGGACATAAACTTGATTCCCAAAAACTCTTGTGAATATGATATAACCCTAGAGCTGGGAAGATAGAAACGAAACAGGGGATTCTCTCATGGGCCAACCAGTCTAGCTAAAAGCAAATTCCCAAGTTTCAAGTTCAAATGAAAAGGCTTGTCTCAAAAATAATGATCAAAGAAAAGACACAAGGTTGACCTATATATGAGCACACACGTCTTTGTGTCTACACTCAGATGTGGATCCACACGCATAAGCATCACCCCCAAACACAGTTAAATCTGATAGCAGACTGGTTAGAATTGTGAGACCAGGAGTCGAAGGTTAAAAGCAACCTGGACGCTGTCAAAGGCAAAAAAAAAAAGATTTTTCACCATGATCCCCACTCAGTCATAAAGACTTGTCTTAAAAATTTGATCATTACTGTAAGGTAATAAGTGTCAGTTGTTTGGGGGCATTATGTTCTTGGTAATAGCAGCATTATTAAACTAGTACATACATACAAGATGTTGAATCAACAGATATTAAAGTTCCATATGGCTTTCAGGATTGAGCTAGTAGCATATTGAAAAATAATGTTGTTAATTTACATGAAGAAAATAAAATATATATTTATTTGTGAAATATTCAGGCGATCTATGAGTAATGGACAAGAGTACAGTGACTTAAATTTCTTCCTAAACTTGACTCCAGAAAAGAGCAACCAGGATGACAAAGCATAGACTTTCAGGGAATTACCACATGCTCACAGGAAAATGCAGTAAGGTTTGTAATAATCCTGTGAAAATTATGCAAACTGCATACGGCATTTGCTTTCTCTTAATTTTCAGTTCAACAACAAGAGAACATTATGGAATTTGCTAATTCCTATGTTTCAACTGTATGACTGTTAATAGACAAATATGTCCAGGATTGTGTCTAAGAAGCACTAACTGGGCACTGATTAATTTCCCGAAAGTGTTGGCTAGATCTTTTAAAGGAGTCTAGATTTGAAACCAAATAAAGCAGTGGTCAATGCTAGAGATCAAAATTAAAAATCACCGCCTTTGGGAGTAGGATAGGAAGACGAAAAAGGGGAAGCACTGGGATCACAGGGTCCCACACTGTGAGAGATGCAAATGCCAGTGACTGACAGTGGACAAATCATTGTCTTGTCGTAGTTTTTTGAGATTTGGAACACTGAAGAGAAAATATCGGTGTCTTTATGTGTGTTTCCACTTAGGAAAAGCAGACCAGCAATGCGGCTGCTCATGAGTTTGTTATGTCCACCTCCTGTGCCTTGTATGCTTGCTCCACTGCTCTGGTTCGAGACAATTAATCCTAATATCCAACCCCTCCTGTGGTAATTCCTCATCTTGGCAGGTCTCTCTCAGTAATGACTAAAGGGGAGTGGCCAAGCTCCCAAAGCTAGGGCTCAGCCAGATGTACTTTTCCTCCCAGACATCCGCAGCCTGTTCAGCCTCATCTTCCATGTCCTTCCTCGCCATCCACTTTAATTTTACTTCTTCATCTCCCTCTCCATTTCTCTCCTTTGCTCCAATCCTTCTATCCTTCTTGTTATTCTTTCTTTAGCTCTCTTTCCTTAAAAAAATGGGTTAATTTTAAAAACAACCAGAAATAAACAAGTGAATCCCACAAAGCAGTCCCCAGGCTTTCTGCATGGGGAGAATGTTGGCTCTAAGGCTTCCCAGTGTAATTAGGTGATTGACAAATGGCAGGTAGCAATGGAGACAGAAATAAGCTCTATTATCAAGTCCTCCTTATTTAAGGAGAAAGCTCCAGTGCCCTAGTTTTTCAACCCAATTCCAATTTCATATTTATGAAAAGCTAGTCTCTGCCACTCCCCAGCAATCTGCTTATTGAACACACTTTTCTGCAAGTATAATTATGCCCCCATCCCTCGATATTGCATCCTTTTAGCCCATTTTCCTCTCCACCTCCTGCTGTGTCGCCTGCCATCACAACAGTCCATGCTCTGACCAAGAGAATAGGTCATTGATTTTTTTTCTCCCAAAGTCAGTACCACTCTGCGAATTGGTGTTGATCCCCAGAGACCTGAAGTGTAAGAGAGAGAAAGCAATGTAGAGAGTATGATAACACAGCCATAGGACATGGTGTCAAAGGTCCCCATCCACTCCAGTGAGGCTACATTGTGTTTTCTCCCATTCCTGACACCATCTTTTCTAATGCTAGACACTCGTGTGACTGTTCATACTGGAAATAGGGTGCCATTACTGTGTGGGCATATGATTATCATATGTACACACAAGCCCTCGCCAAGATGTGCATTTGGAAAGCGAGCAAGTAGCAATGACAATACCCACTAGCTCACATTCATATTTTACTAGCTTAGACAGACTGCACATCATTTACCCACATTTTAGAGTGCTTGGGCAGATTAAATATTTACCAATATCTTTGAAACCAACATTCTGCGCAGCTATAAGGCAGTGCTGATGTAAAGACAACCAACAATAAGAACAGAATGCAGAGGAGTGCGTCGGTTTCTAGACACTCATCAACCAGTTTCCCATGATTCTGAGATTAAGTTATTAATTCTCATCTGCATATCTGCTTATTATTGTAAAGAAATGACTAATCAATTGGCCTGGGAGGGAAGGCTGGCTTCATGCTACGCTCTTAGGCAGAGAACAATGTTTTTTCCTGAAAAGAGAGATGCTGCAGGCAAGATGATTTTACTCAAGTTCTATGTGAACATGATCCAGCTGACATGCGCAGATAATTGTATGCAATTGATTTGATGACCATGTAACTTTCCTGAGTGTAATTATAACTTGGTTTCATAGTTCTTTAATTCTAACTATAGCTGAGTATATGCACCGCTATGGCCTTTTGTCCTTTGGTACTTGTGATACTCCTACCATAGTATGCTGGAAGGAAAACTGAAGACATTCCAGGTGCTACAGCTGTGCCAGAATGCCTGGATACTGAAGCTCTGTTGTACTCTATGATTGTCATTGTTTGCATCTTTTGTTCAGAATTTTGATTCATGTAAAAATAAGCATTTTCCCTAGAATAAATCACATGGCCTGTGATAGAGAAATTTATCTTTCATTGTATATTGTACCTTGCTCTCCTGCCTAAACGAATTACATTAAAAATATCCAAAGAATAAAATTACTTGAACAACCATGGGACTATAAATAGAATTCATTCTGCTCGCTCATAACATATTTTCTCCTATCTTCATTCTCTGTCTTTTCCCCAATTCCTCATGCTAGATATCCATCAATGTTTAAGTAATGGATATAGAATATTTGTACTGCTGTTCTTTGTCAATTTTTATGATATATTTTGTCACTGTATGACTGGTCATATTACTATTGCATTTTAACATATTTTTCCTTCAGCACTAAAAGACAGCATTCTTCCTCTTACTATTAAGATATACTTATGTTTTAAAACACAGAGATTAATTATTTCACTTGGAATTTTTCACTTGGAAATCTAATTTTCAGCAAATATCGGTTCACCTACTTCTACTTTAAGCTAAAATATCTTTAATGCTAAAAGTCACTGTCATTTTCTTAATCTGATATTATGTACTTAACATAGTTAATATATGAGGTGTGTGTGTAAACATGATACAATAAAAATTGAAATAGAATCAGTAAGTAGAAAGTTACTCTTTTGTGACCACCTGTGGAGGGACATTTCCTGAATGACATGATCAAATGTTCATTTACCCCAGATGAGCACCCAACAAGAGACCAAAAAGTGAATTCTTTCTTGGCTAGCTTAGTGAACTTGTTTATTGGTGTTATTTACAAGAGAAAGGGTGAGGGGCTATGCACAGTACCATGAATCAAGGAACACTTACAGAAGTAGTGATGACTCAAAGGTAGCTATGTCACTTGTATAGCTATGAATTCATGTTGAGCTGTATTCCAGAGTTCCATGTACAGCTTATACTCTTTCTCTAGCCAGCACTCTGCTCATAGAATCTTGGACCTTGTAGATCTTGTAAATCCCTGGAGCTTCTAGAATATTCTAAATTGGATTTTTGTTTGTTTTGTTTTGTTTAAGTTTTAATTTCCTCAGTGTTTTGAGCTTGCCCTTCCCATCCTGAGAGACAATGTTTTAATTTGGAACAAATTGTCACATAAAGCCACATTATGAATAATTGTCAAACACTGTAAGCCACAAATATTCACTTTAATAGGATAAAGTGAGGTACAATCCATGCAATAAAATGTTACTCAGCTGTAAAAAGAAATATGGCATCTAACCACAAAAAGCAACTGAGAAATTCAAATGCATATTACCATGGGAATAAATACTCTGAAAAGGTTTTGTGATCTGTTTACCAACTCTGTGGTCATATGTGTAATCAGACAATGGAAGATGCAGTTCCTAGGGGTTGGAGTAAAAGGACATAAGGGTGCATAAGCAAACTATGAAGGATATTCAGAGATGTGTCAATGCCCAGAATTTAGATTAATGCTAGGTTCTGTTGAAATTCTTGGAAACAGCAAGTGAGTGTCCTTTAAATATATTATTGAAGATCAACACATGCAAACTGGGTTACTCAACAGCAAAAGGGAAACTATCTTTATGGAACTGATAATTTAAGGAGCAGTTGGAGTGTGATGACAAGAAGTAGGTCCCATTTCATAAGATCACCCTCTCTCAGTGGCTTATTGTTTGGTTTTTATCTGTGTTAGCCAATCAACAACAAAAGCTTCTCCCAAATGCCCAGAGTCACACACACCCTTTCACTTTACTCCTGACCCACCTTATATCACGTGTTTCTTATGTTTCCAACCTACCCTCAGCCTTTTGTTTCTAATAAAATCTTCTTTTTCTGGGACACTAGACTTACTTGTCCAATGCCGTCGTTAACTCACTTCCAGACAATGCAGGGTGTTTTGTTGCTGTGTTTCCTCACCCCTGTTAATAACAATTCTGAGTACTTATCCTCTATTTCCTTCAAACAGACAGTGCACTTTCTCTTCTCTTCTTTTATTAATTTTATAGACGTTTCTATTTGTCAAACCAATACAGCAAAACTACCCTTTTTGTGCAATGTTGGTAACTTAAAGAAAGATGGCAAAGTGAAACTGTACGAAGTGAGTTTCAAGACTAGTTTGAGCAATGGAATACTCCATGCATGTACTTTGGTAGTCCATAATCACAGTTGAGAGAGATGGACAGTGACAGTCTCTCCTTACTCATTCAGATCATCTGCTGTTCCTAGAATGCCTATGGTGATTTGTTCTGCCCTGCTTACCCTTCTTTTCTCACATGACTTGTCTTGCCTTGTTGTGAACCTTTAAAGAATTCCTCCTTCCCATTTCACTCAATACCTTTCGACTTTACTGCTTCCCATTTCTTCAAGAATGATCTATGTCTATTTTGATGGATATGTTTTTGATTCAGTGTCAACTTTAGAGATGCTTTTCCCACTACGGTAAAATAGCTTGACATTGAAAATACCAAGAAACAATAGCAGTTTGTTCAAAGTAAGTAATGATCTGATATTCTCTGCATGAATGAGATCTATTTTCTTTGAACAAGATGAGTTCTGGATGACCCCTGCAGACAACATGGTTTTAGGAATAAGGTCATGAATGGTTGAGTACAATTTTGTCTCAGTAAGAAATGGCTAATGCCACGACAAGTTAAATCTGAACAAGACCAAAGTTGATCAAGAGTAAAGCTGTGGATAACTCTTTCAGTTGAAAATCAATGTCATGTTTCCCTGTACGATCATATGCAAAATGTGAAGGAACGTTCCGAACTCCACCATGGTTCTCCTTAAAGTCCTGATTCTTTGATGATTACAAGAGAAGATGTATGATTTTTAAGACTTCCACATCCTAATTTTGATTCTGCCCTAAGCTGTTAAGATTGAGAATACTCAGTGGGGCTGTTCTGCTGCTGAAATTTAATTGGGCAATGCCTGACCTAAGTTTTGAACATATTTCCACAGGATCATCCTAGGGTCTTGGTCTTTCAGAGGAACTAGGTTCTTCATTTCTGGGTGTTATAAAATAATGTACTATGAGAAGAACTCTTTGTGTTACACAGATTAGGCTCTTTCTCATGCTGTCAGCAACAAGATGAAGACTAAGAAAACCTATGACCAACATATACCCACCAAGAGAACTAAAAGGTGAGTAGAATTATGTATTTCAATATAAAAAGTAGTACTAAAATTGGAACCAATTAAAATAATGATCGGTTTCTCTAGATACTGCATAATATAAAATTTTCTGAATGGGAATTCATTAATTACAGTTAATAAAGCACACCTATGTGTGACCATTCCTGTGAATTCTTCTAATTCTTGTAGAGATTATTGGCTTAGTTTTCCAAACACTTAT
This sequence comes from Dicrostonyx torquatus, assembly GCA_028555095.1. Classification (NCBI taxonomy): domain Eukaryota; kingdom Metazoa; phylum Chordata; class Mammalia; order Rodentia; family Cricetidae; genus Dicrostonyx; species Dicrostonyx torquatus. Next base: position 2,535,839 of record JAQHUG010000073.1, read on the forward strand.
TTATGTGCGTATATAGAAATTAATATCATTTATTGAATACCAACTATCTAGTGTAAGAGAAACACCACTCTATTAATCTTTGGATATATATTTTAAATGGTTTTTATATCTAAGTCAAGGCTAATACGAAAAATTTGTGCATTTTATTTGCACATTTTAAACACTATCTTTCTTTCTTCAATGGAATCACATGTTGAGTCATTATTATCTCCATCTTACAATGAAGACATTAAGATTCAGAGTTCCTACGTACGTGACTTGGCAACTCTGACTCTGCTCATCATGAGTATCATTGCTCTAGAGGAAGATGCTTTGCAAGAGCTATTGTCACAGGACTGAGCTAAGTCACAGGAGTCCTCACTGTCCAAAAGAACCAAAAGCAGAGAACATGGTGCAGTCAGTGTTGAGAGTGAGCAGGGCGACAAACAAGATAAGAATTTCTCTCTTTACTTGTTTTGAAGGTGCTTGACTTGTAGCAGTAACATGGACATTAGCCATGGCTTTGTTAGGTAGTATATTTCCCACTAATTCTACCTCCAAATACAAAGATAATCCGTGATAACTTTCCTTCTACCATCCACCTTACTTCAAGTCAATCAAAGAAAATGACTTTTCTCCTTATTCAGGATTTTCTTTTTCACTCCAGGAGACATTGGAAATGGAGAACCCATTTTTTTGGTTCAACCTATATAAATATACCTCACAGACTTACATTGACTGAAGGGGCTTTGTTACACAATTTGGAATTCAGACTAAATACCACCCAGCCTTTCCTCATCTAGAATGTCTACATTTCCATTGCAGCCATGATGGACTTTATGAGATGGGACAGTGGAAGATTTCAGAGTAATCTGTAGATCACCTCTGACGTATGACCTTATAGGTATGAAGTTTGCCAGCTTCTGCAAGTCAGGAGATGGGCATTTTTTCATAGTTAGTGTTGCATAGCAACACATGGAGATCAAGAAATTTAATTTGAAAATGTAGATACTTCTTGGTAAGTACTGTTTTTTGGAATTATGTAAACACATAAACTATCCTTAGATTCTAAAATCCAATCTTAATTTTGTAAGTTAAATATTAAGTGTAATTGAATTCTTTTTAGCTTCATTAGTGTCTGAGTGTGCTTAGAAGAATAGTGTGGGTATCTGAGTTTGAGAGTTCTTTGACAGAATATGCTCATAACTTTAGAGACTAAATAATAATAATAATAATAATAATAAATAATAATAATAACATAAAACACTTGCATGATCCTTCCTTATTTGAGGGAACAGTCTGATCTTAAGGTGAGGAGAGTTATAGATGACAAAATGATATCGATTGCTGAATTTAAAAATAAATGCAACAATTAATTAACGTGCAATCATTGTTCTTAATCACACCTCATATCTGCATTCATCCCAATAAGACTAGTACATATTTTATTTTCATGAGTAAATCCTAACATAAATTCTATTCATCTGGAATGCCAGCCTAATTAGATGGAAGGTAAAAATATGCAGAACACCTTCCTCAAACCATTGTCTAACCCACAAGAACTTCATACCACACCCTCTACCTGTAGGAAGTATAATCCTTTATTTTTCTAAGATGTTAATATATACACAGAAATAATGAAAATAAATAATAGATGAGTCAATTCATTTCAAAGAGTTGTGATACTCAAGATGAAATTAAACACTACTTTGCACACTGAAAGCTCTTGTAAAATGCTTCTTAGTCACTTTGCTAAATAATCATTAATACAACTACAAAAAAACTCAGATAAGCAGAGCAGAATAACCATTTCTGAAAAGAAATAATTCTGCTCAGTGTCGACAAAAATGTAAAGTCTGGCCCAGTGCAGATATTATTAACTGTTAGGCAATGTTTCCCAGAGAAATACCTGAAACAAGTCTACTTTTAGCTCTCACTCAAAACCTTGACGAAATTGATCCCAAAGACTTTTTTGGGAAAGATTCTGGCACTCAAGAAGCACAATTGTGTTCAGACATTACCACTTCCACAGAGAATCTCGAAAAGATTACAAGGCGCATGCTTACTCTAGAAGGGCAGTTGGTTAGTGATTAAATATTTCAGGCACTTCCCAGTTTGCCTAATTAGCAAAATGGAAGCCCCAATCCTGCCAGATTTTCTGAATAGGTTATAAATGTCAGTAGTTGTCTTTGATTTTAGTAGCATAGAGCCTAACATTTGAAACTCCAAACACAGTGATAGATTTTCCTCTTGTTAAATTTCTTGAAGCCAGCAATTCAAGAATCATGACTCTCAGAAGTTAGTCTCAATGTACAACACAGCCACACTCAACTCTTCAAATAGTTTTTCATTTCTATCATATTTTTAGATTTTAATTTAGTTGTTATGAAATAGATCATCTCATGTGAGTATATTTTCAGTTTGTATCATATAAATTACTCACTGTAGGGTATTCAAATGGTGGAGACACTTTCATTTACAGGTCAAGCACTGAATCTCAATGTGTGTGTGTGTGTGTGTGTCTGTGTCTCTCTCTGTTTCTTTCTCTTTGTGTCTCTGTCTCTCTCTGCATGTATCTGTCTCTCTCTCCTCCTCCTCCTCTTTTGCCTCATTACAAATCTATTGGAAAATCTTAAAGGAATCATGTCCTCAATAACAATGTCTTAGCATGGCAATTATTTCATTTTGCCACAGGGACTACAGCAAACAGAAATGCACACCTATGCATGTTTGCAAGTGCTGGCAGAAAGGTTGCTACTGCAAAAAGTAGAAATACAGACTTGATTCCAGTGTGACTGACTAAAAGCTGAAAATAAAGTTGTGCTCACTAGGTAGGCTTCTTCCCCGTTGCTTTGATCTAGTTAGCTACAGCTACTAAACAATTTCTCCTTCCCAATATTTCCTTTATAGTGTTTTCAACACAAGAAGCATAGCTAAACAGATTTGAGGAGGATCCCCTTTATTTGATTCTAGTGGTGCCGTTCTTACTCTGTCAGAGACAGAGTAGCCTTATTAATCACACTCAGGACCACTAATACCAACAATCTGTCATGGCAACCAATCGAATGCATCATCCACCGTAACTGGAAAATTTGCCCCATGACCTGCTCCTATTTGTCCTAACATTGCATCCTATGACACAAACCAACAGAGACTAGTGGCTATGCCTCTGCTATCCTGTCTTTCCTTTCCTTATTCTTTTACTTTCTTTTATGGCCCTAGTTAAAAGCATATCAAATGAAAGAGACCTCTTTGCTTTATTAAATGCCCACTTGATATTATCTATTTGTGATCCGACTTGAACACTTCTGGTGAAAAGTCATCACAAGATCCTTTGGGGATAATGTCAGATTGCCAAGGCGGCTAGTACAGTATTCCAGTTGCCAAATGAATTGACATAACCTGTTCTTGTGTTTTAAACAATATTTAACCAGACAATATGGATAATGCCCTGTGTTTCCCAGTTCAAATGGCTTTTACATATCACATTAGTTTCTCTCCCTTCAAGGCTTGAATTAGGTTTGCATAAAAAGTTAATAGAGAATTGAACTATGAGTATTTCTCCCAAACATCTTACTAGCGGAAGGGATACTAACATATTTAATGGCAAAATATCATCATGTGTCTATTGCTAATTATCTATTTGGTGATATAAACTATCACAGTCCTGATATGTATGCAAAATAAATACTTTCTGATAATTGCTATTTATTAAGTGCTGACTTTTGATTTAATCTATGACACAATCACTGTATTTGGCAGAATTGTTAGTATTTTACAGATGTACAAATAGATCTTAGAAGGAATTATGGAATTACTGATCAAAATCAAATCTAACCCCAAATAATAAAGTCTTATGTGTGCTTATGTCTATATTCACCTAAGCCCTGATCATTCACCCTTGTCACAAACATCTGAGAATACGCAGAGTTTGGTTAAACAGAAAGTTTTCATATAACAAACCCCTTCACGTTATATAAAACATTCAAAACTGCTTCCTCAGTGTAGCACATCTCCTGGTTTCTATTGTGAGGTCAACACAACCTTGAAATAAACCAGCTGATTTAATTCAGAAGACTGTTCTATTATCCAATGTCTCTCTGCAGCTGTTGTCCCTGTCTCATTAGTGTTAAGAAAATCCAAGGTTAATAAAACATTATGCAATCTATTTATGGGGGTATTTTCCACACCTTCTGTTTATATAACATATCCTATATAGTTTGATGTGATCTTTCTATAACTGCCCGACCTGTAGGATTGTGTGGTATACCTGTAATATGCGTAATATTATAATAAGCAAAAAAACTGTTTTATTTCTTAGAGACATAAAAAAACATTCAAGCCATTCGGTGGTGGCCCATGCCTTTAATCCCAGCACTCAGGAGGCAGAGACAGGTGGATCTCTGTGAGTTTGAGGCCAGCTTGGTCTATAAGAGCTAGTTCCAAGGCATCTAGGACTACCCAGAGAAACCCTGTTTCAAAAAACAAAAACAAAAACACAAACAAACATTTAAAGAATTTAAGAATTTAACATGACACTATGCTTGATTCTTCTCAAGGTGTCCATCCTGGTTCTAGATACTTCAATCATCCCCTCTGTTTCACAGGTCTGTGAGCTAGCATCTATATTTGCATGATATGGTATAATTACCCATAGCCAAGTTAATTCCCATTCGTTTATGACTTTAATAGGGACAACCTGGCCTGTTCGGTCAGTTGAGTACCTAGTGGATTTGAGAAAAAGAACTCATAGAAACATGGTCTGTCGTACAGTAGATTGCAAGAGCCATGCAGTTTGGGATTTCTTAGCAGTTGTTTACTGTGAAGACTGAGTGGAGAGCAGTTTATGACAATAGGAAGGTGCTGGTGAAGATAAGAAAGGGGCAGGGTTTGCTGATCGTTGCTGGTAACGCCTTTGGAGTCAGTGCTACATGTATTTTGGCAGTTTGTGGTGACATCTTCCCTTAAAATCGAATAGTCACCATCTCATCCAACAACACTGGTTAAACAGGTTCAAACTTTGAAAAACCCAGTGGAGCCCAACTAATACATAATTTTCTTTATTGAGTTTACTGCTTAAGGGATATTTATTTATTCATTTTGGTTTTTGAGATAGAGTCTTGCTAGATAGTTTAATTTTGTCTTAAATTCTTGATTATTATGCTCTATAATGCCGAGGATTACAAGTATGTAAAATCTGGCCTTTTATTTTATATACAGTATTACTAGGCTTGGCTATGATTCTCTGCAGCTTGGAGTACAGAATGCCATCTAGCTCTTTGTCCCAAAGATTTATGTTACTTATATGTGACCCTAGAACAGAAAATTATTTCTTTTTTTATACATTCTTTCTACTCTGAGAAGGAAAGCTACATTCCAAAGCCCCGATGCTTCCAATAAATATTATTAGCTTTGTTAAAGTGACCACAATAAGTAACAGTTGAAGGGGAAGTTTTGAGGCTCCACTTTCCCTGAATGTCTATAAGCAAATGGATAAAGGCATGCTTTGGGATAAGTAAACATTTTCTTCAGTGGTGTAACAACCAGAAAGGTGCTTATGAAGAATCTGTCACTCATTCTTCTTCAAGCAACACCATCTAATCTCACTGTACTGCCACAAAAGAGTCGTTATAGTAGAAACAGAGCTGGTCATGAAAGGAAGATTATTGAAGTCTAATGGAGTCCAAGAGGAATAAAAAAGAGAAAGAGATGGAATGAATATAGCCAAAAGAGATTCCATGAAAATGTCCTCATCTGGTTGTTAAATCTAAAGACTGTTTTGCCTAGTTAGCAAATGGATAATAAATGTCACAAAACCCATTGTATAATATATAAAGGATTGTATAATATATATATATTATATGTATTATGTATGTATTTTATATATATATATATATCCTGATAAAACCATAAAACCATACCAATATGTAATTTTATTAGAAAATAAATATTCAACACTTAATATATACTAATAATCTTTTCATCTCTCAACCAATGATATCTTCTCCTCTACTTCACAGATTAATCTTGCTGGTACATATTACTGGCATTTACAACTGTCTTATATATTAGTTGTTCAATTGTTCAGCTTGCCATGTCTTGACTATATCAACAGGTTTGAGGTCCCCAATTCTCAAAACGCTGTCTTCCCTTTTACCAAAATTCTTAGTATCTTTTAGGACTTTTATAAATTGTCCCAGTTTCTTGAAGACATCCATAAGTTCTCAGAGTCCAAATTTAATGCATTTCTCTTGATCATTCAGGCCATGTGCTTTGAATCACAAATAACAAAGCTTATACCCTGCCTTCTCCAACTAATTTAACATTTTTACACAGAGTATGTCTTATTTTTAATTGAATATTACAATATATAGTGCATTGGAAAATGTTTATAATAGAATTCTATTTTGTGTACTTAGATAAACAAGACTTGAAATATATATTTTCTTAATGTTGGACTCTAGATAGCGATATGTTCTAATCTTTGTTTTTTTTTTCTCTTTCTTTGTTTGCCAAACTAGATAACTTTTTGTTTGGTTTGTGTTTGTGTGTATCTTTCATTTCAATTATGGTTTACTATTTTATATTTTCCTCTTTAAAAAAGATTTTTTTCTTACGTGGATGCATATAACTTTATAACTATAACCTGCTGAGCACTTACTGTTGCTCATATGTATATGTTTTTAATTCCTCAACTTAATGCTGTATACAATCAGAGAGTTCATTTTAGAGAAGATTTATTTATAATATTTATTTATAATATTTATTTATTTATTATATTCTTTTAAAAGTTATTAATAGCTTGAAGCTCTTCAAACTAGGGACGGGGTCTTGAGAGCCATTATATGTTACCTGGTGTCGTTTCTGTTTGAGTACCCATATTGTTGATATTTCATGAGTGCAGCTGCCCTGTTCTGTACAGAAAACAGAATGTATTAGTGAATGCCTGTTTCAGTTGGTACTTTGAATTTTTCTTTCCCATCTCTGGATTTTCCCTCATCTTTAGGCACCCCATGATCAGTTCTCTATATTTTGTACAGTTTTGGCTTTCTGTAACGGTTTCTATATACTGTGAAAGGAACCTCCTTGATAAGGAATGAGAGATACACTGATCTGTGGGTATAAAGGTGACTATTTATACTGCACTTAATAACTGTATTGGTTTAGGAACATGGTGGGAATAAGTGCTCCTCTCATTCCATAGCCTCACCATCCATGTGTAATTGATTAGGTTTAAAGTACCAGACATGAACTCCCTTCTATTGAGTTGGTCTACATTCATTTATACATCTATTGGTTATATCTAAGATGTAAGTGCCATATTGCACTTTGGGGGATATCTTGTATTTATTTTGTGTTTCATAGATACCATAACTAGGCAGGACTATTGATTGCTTTTCTCCTTTCACAGCTTGTATAGCATCTTCTGGTCCACTGAAAGCTATTCCTCAGAGAGTAGGTTCATAGCTCAGTTTCAGCTCAAAACTTCCAAGTCTTGTGTCTGATATACATGGTGTTTTCAGCAATAGGTACTTACCTTCAAATTTTGGGAGGTAGTCAAGCCAACGGCAACAGCCTATATTATTTTTTTGGTGGAGGTGTGTTTCTTGTATTCCCCGCACAATTACTTGAAAAAAGGTTTCCTGTGCATGGTTCTCGGGTTTGTGTCAGTCTGTGACTCTTGGGGGTAGTATAATGACTTTTGATTGGCATAACATTATTTAGGACAGAGTCTAATGCATTCCAAACTGGCTTCAAACTCACTATATGGACAAGATAAGCTTTGGACTTCTATTGCTCTATTTCCCTATGCTGGGATAACAATCATGAAACACTACACATGGATAGATTAGGAATTTTCACTCAGTTTATCTTAGACTTGTCCCCTGAATTAAAAAAGAAAAAAGAATTTTTTAGGCTGTGGAGCTGACAAGTGGTTTACTTAAAAAGTAAGACAGGTGACTCTAAGTTTTTCTTTGGAGTCACATAATTTTATAAAGTAAATAGACAAAATAACACACAATATATGTAACTGATAAACTTTGAATTTCAGTATTAAAGATAAAGAATTCTTAATGTGAAATTACACAAAGGAATTTTAAGCAACTTAATAAAATTCTATTTAAAAGTTACCTTAGGTCTCTTAAGACAAACTCTTTAGGCCATAGAACTGTTAAAATTGTGGTTATCGTGTGCCTAGATTTGACCTGCACACGACCAGATAGCATTGAGACTTGTGCTTGCATGCCATTTACAGTCACAAATCTCAGGTGACGTAGCTGGTCACCCTAATAACATTTGTCCTGAGCTTAATCCATGGTAGCAAATGCTGTTAAATGCTTGACAGGTATTTACTCATTTAATCCCCTGAATAGCTCAATGAGATGGATATCATCTCCTTATTAACCAAGATGAAAATTGAAGCAAAGAAAGGTTAATTGACTTGTCCAAGTTCTCACAACTAAAAATAGCAGAGTAGAGATTTAAATTCAGTCGGGATGACTTAAAAGTCCCATGAGACCTCCAGTCTTACCAGATATACCATATAGAAATTTACTCCATTGAACTACTTTAAAGTATAGCAATAGATTTCTACTACTGGCAATTTTATTTTAATTTCTGGCACTCTGAATCCTAACTAAAATATATAGACTAAGGTTTTAATTGAACTCTTGATTATTTTCAATTCCTTGGAGAGATCTAGATTTAGAAAATGAAAATGTAACATGTTAAAATGTAGAAATTATTTTAAAAATGCCATTTAGTTAAAAAACCTCATATAGCATCAAGTGGTATGTGTATGTGTTCGTGTGTGTTTAAACATGTGTGTACACATTATGCATGTAGACGTTAGTGCCTTGTCTTTATTAGTTCATTTCAACATTATTCTTTGAAACAAGATCTCACTGTGTCTGGAGTTCACTATTTCTGCTTAAATGGATGACCAGAAAATACCAGGAATCTTCTCATCTTTGTGTCCCAATGGAACTGGGATTGCAGGCAAGTGCCACTGTGCCTGTTTGTTTTTATTTAATGAATAATATATTAGTTTTAATCAAACGTGCATAGATAAGACCTTGCATACTTAAAACAGTACATCACCCCTGTACAAATGGAAAAAATTAAATTCAACATTTCTAGAACAATAAGGCTGGTAGATTTTGTACAATGCCAACTTAATGTGATAAACTGGAATACATTTTCCCAAAGTTGACAGTATAGCTAAAGTATCCAAAAATTCAAATTTTATATACACACACACACACACACACACACACACACACACATATATATATATATATATATATATATATATATATATATATATACACATGGAGAGAGAGAGACCAATAATAGCAATATGTTATATATCAATAGCAGCAATAGTTTTTCCAGGTTTTGTAGGCATTTGAATAAGATTGTAGAGACATCCAGCATATCCCATTAAAAAAGTAAAAACAAAATCCCAGAAAACAGCACAGTTCTGTTACTCTTGTGATACCTGACACTATTTTTTCTTTTAAATTAGCTTCTCAGTCATCATCTGGAAAGAAAACATTGTGATCAACATCATTAGAAACATTTCTAATAAAGCATGGTCACCACTACGTATCATAAATCAGGGGCAAGCTAATTCATTTCACAGAGGTACAGGACAGTGCTGTCCTCCATCTACAGTACTAGAAGATACAGCTGAAAAGGCAGGATTTGAGACTCGATCCCACTTTTCCAGCAGGGGTTCAAAAGATGGTTTGACACAGTCCTGTAAAAAAAAACAAAACAAATATAAAAAAACCACTCTATGATAGGATTTGTTTTCACTAGTGGCACAGTTCTAAGGATTCATTCTTTCCCTGAACATCAGTTTAGTGTTACTAAAAAAAGAAAAAGTACCCAGAAAACAAAACCCTACAACCACTGGATTCTTATGAAGACAACCTAATGGAGACAAGTAAAACCTGAATCACACGGCAAAAACTTTTCCTACTGAGATATCTTTCCAGTATCCAAACACTACTTTTGATGGTGGTGTGTAGTCCATTGGATTTGATTCACATGAAATAACTTGTATACATTCCAATAGAAAATTGCTGTGTCATGGTACCATGATAGTGTCTTGAGACTGCTTCATGTATTATAGAGTGTTTCCTAAAGACACTGTTACAAAGTACCACATGCTCCGAGGGTGACTTAAAACTGTAGAAGTTCATTTTTTTTATAGTTATAGAGGAAAAAAATTCCTGGTCAAATGTCAGCAAGACTGGATCATTCTGGAAGCTCTGAGAATATCTCCACTTAAGCTTCCCTTTTGACTTCTAACAGTTGCTGACAATTGTGGAGTTCTTGATTTTCATCTCCTCTGACTCTTTCCCTACATGACAAACAGGATTCATGCATCCTCAAGAAGAAAACAGAAAGCAGCCTAAAGAATTCTTCATTGCAAAATTGTAACAATGAAGGACTTGTATGTTATAGCTTTTTAGCAAAATGACTTCTTTCCAGAATAGATATACCATAAAGGAAACTCTTCACTTATACCAAGTTTTACTTAAGTATCTTTCTAAGTGAAATCACTTTCCATGAGGCAAAAACCCTAAACTTTGAATTTATTAAAGACACAGCAGATATTTACATGGGATAGGCTGAGAAAGATGTTATTATGAGCACTACTCTATCAGAACTGTGGAGTGAACCAGAAGTCATCAACCCTGGATCTAGAGATTGGGGGTGGATGCAAGAGAGGAAAGCTTTGGGCATTAGAAGCAAAGCTTTGTTGATAAGAAAATACATTAATAATGAAAGTAGTCAGGAGGGGTTGAGGTGTCTCAGTAGGTTAGTGTGCCTTATACCAAGCCTGATGTCCTTCATTCTATCTCTGGGACCCAGACAGGTGTGGAGGAAAGAGCCAACCCCTGTAGGTTATCTTCTGACATTCACACATGTGTTATGGCACTCATACACGTGCACATAGACATGCATGTATACACAATAACTAAATTCACTTAAACTTTTAAGCAATGATGACTCCACAGTTGGTAACATCAAATTAAATAAACTAATTTTCACATTTTTCCGTAATTTTTCTCTTAATTTTGAAATTCAATAGAACATTTACAAAGAATAACAAATACAAAAGCCCTTACTCAGTTTATTTGCTCCAAAGGGTGTTGATAATACATGGTAAAATGTAATCTTTTAATAATTACATATTTTATTGCATATAAATTCTACAGCATATAAATATAGAGGATCTGTATATGATGTGCTAAATATATGGATATCATATATTTTATCAATCATGTTTTATATAATTATATTTATATTCATTTTAATTGCATTTATACATAGTGTTAATTTGTGTGTATATGTATGTGTGTGTAAATATATATGTGTAAATGCACATCTGTGTGTGTTCTCTCAATTAAATTAAGCAGATAACCAAAAGAGGGTGAACTTTTAGGTAAACGATAGATGTTAATGGGTTATTAGTCTCTAAGATTTATATACATCAGTAATATATTTAATATGACATTGAAAGGAAGTCTCTGCACTATAAGACCTTCAGCAGAAGTTCTGTGACTTTGAAAATATTGATTAACACGTGCTGGTGTCAATAGGAAGCTTGGTGCTTTCTCTAGTGCATTTCCCTAGAAATCACAAGGAAATTATTTGGGTTGGTCTGATTATTCACTGTCATTTATCTTTCTTGATCCAAATTTATGAGCATATCTCTACACTATGCTCACCCATTCATCCTGGAGGCTTTGATGAAGACAGTTTCATTCATTTTCTGTACTGGACTCCTCACCTAAAGTCAGAAACATGGTAATTCTTACCCTGTGGAAAGTGGACACTTATTTTTCTTTATATATTTTTTAATTTGAGTGTGGAGGATTAGCATTTATGCCAAGACATGGGAGTGGAAGTCAGAGTACAATATGTAAAGGCAGGTTTTTTTCCTTCTATCATGTGAATTCCCAGCAATAAACTCATGTAGTCAGGCTTAGAGACAGCGTGCCCACTGAGCTATCTCACCAGTCCCCCAAAGTGAACATTATATTCCATCTGTGCTTGCAGAAATGAGGCTGGACAGAAGCCAAGTCACTGAATATCCCATGGGGAAGGAAGACTCTAGATAATTACAGTGCTTGGGATACCTGGAATATTAGTTAGATATGAGACAACTTCAAATATCTTTTACAACAAATTTGTTGACAAAATCAAGACTTTAGCCAATAGAGCACATAAGAATTTTCAAGCAGAATTTCCAGTGTAGAAAATGTAGAGTTTTCATTTTTTAAATTTAATTAAAATGTTTCAAAGTCACTCAATCAAAGTGTAGGATGCTTAATTGTGGATATGATTGCTTTTTTTCATTGTCCCAGGATAGTGCAAAGGTCCCAGGTAACAATGTAAATCATTTGTGACCATTCTTCAATCCTTCTATTGTTTATATTCTTATAGAGATGCCAAAGTGAGAACTCTCTTCCCACACCAGAGAAGGGTAGTTCAACTTTCATCTCTTTCCCACAGTCTCCCACACTAAGACAACTTCCTTAGTATCATCCATGAACTGTGGTTATTATTTTTTTTGATGAATCTGTTGATTTCATACACCATTAAGTGCCAAGGGAACACAAATGGGGAAAGAAAAAAAAAGCAACTGTTGGCAAATTCACCACTGAACATAAGGTGTAATTTGTAGCACTTTACATACATTCAGTTAATTAGCATAGCAACAATCCTGTAGAAGATGCCATCATGCTTTCTATGAATGAGAAACTGAGGCACAAATACGCCAATTAGTTGGTCAAACTTCACATAGACAATGAAATGTTGGAAGTAGGACTCTAACCAAGGTTGCCTTTAAATTCCTTTAAAGCTTCTTTGTTCATGCAATGGAATAAATCTTCTTGCCATTCTCGTAGCAGTGAGCCATTGCAAAGAAATTTTGAAGATTCTATAAGATTCAAGATTCATATTTACATTATCAAATTAGTGATGACACAAACTTGAGGTTTGTATCCTATGTACAGGGAGGCTGAGAAATTGTAAAGGTAGAGGTAGGTCTATGACCACAGCGTGCAAGGACTGAATCATATGAAATGAAGTCTTACTCCTGTCATTCACTGTCATTCACTGCTGGCTCTCATGTTTTTCTGACATGTAATTCACATTTAAGCTGAGCAAAAGACAATGTAACTGAATTTCAAAATCGTTGACTTGATAAATACTACAATGTGTTACATGTCAAGCACCAAATTCTTATATTTTGTACAATTTAATAAGAAATTCCAACTGAATAATCAAATACCAAACAGACATTAAAGTATTTAAAAGTAGAATAAAGTGACAACAATCTAATCTAAAGTTTTGCATAAATATAAGTCTTAATTCTGAGCCACCCTACCCACCATCCTATTTGATTTTGGCAGCATCTAGAGTCTAACTGAAGTTCTAGGTAGATTTTCTCATACACATTCCTATACCTGACTGTCTATCATTGACACAAGCCATTTAACACTATAAAGGTGGTAGAACCTGGGAGAGTGGCACCAAACATTGAGGTGGACTAAAATATCACATAATAGCCAACCTTATTCAGAGCATCGGACAATTTAAACTATGAAAGTAAAGGAGAATTACATGAGTGAAGTTCCCAAGAGTTCAAACTGTATATAATCACAAAAATAAGCCTCACATGGCAAAACACATTTTCCCAAGGAGGCATAAAAACAAATAACAATAGTCATTGTATTGAATAAACTAAAGTAACTTCATTTCTGTTTGCTATACCTGGAAAGGCAAAAAAAGCACCTTCTAAGAACAATTTTGTGTTTTTAAAGAAATTGAGGTCACATGTCCCTTGTCTTGGCTTTTTTTGCTTGTTTGTTTGTCCATTTGTTTGCACTTTAAGATGAACGTGGTTATCTTTGAAACTACAGCAGATAGACAGAAATAAAACA
>JAQHUG010000073.1:2592517-2619262 GCA_028555095.1 Dicrostonyx torquatus
CAATTACAATCACAGAGAATCTAGACAACAATGAGGACCCTAAGAGAGACATACATGGATCTAATCTACATGGGAAGTAGAAAAGACAAAATCTTCTGAGTAAATTGGGAGCTTGGGGAGGGTTAAAGGGGAGAGGCAGGGAGGGGAGCAGAGAAAAATGTAGAGCTTAATAAAAATCAATTAAAAAATAGAAGTCTGACAGTGTGTTAAATGTTAGCAAGAGCTGGGAAACAGGATTTGCATCTGTGGTTGGTGACATAAAATGGTATTAATCAACGGTAAGATTTTGTCTCTATTTAGTAAGATTGTAAATGCTTGTATTTCTAGCCTATCAAGTCCTTTTTCAGTATATATCCTAAAACAATATAACAAAGAATTTTCATGAAACTTTCACTTACAAAATGATACTGGAAAAGTGCACTTATAAACAGATTAGAGAAAAAGAGATGTGCCATATTCATAAATATAGTAATTATATTCATGGCAACTATCTTGAGGTTTAGGCACTAATATGGCTGCATCTCAGAACAAAAGCACTACAAAAGCACAACAAAGGCAGTGTGAGCAAAAACATATAATATGTCAACACAATAGGTAAGAGATATACACCATATATCTGTACATGCACACAAGCACATATGTTATGTTTATGTATTTTATCACTAGTGTGTATCCACATGCTGTGCATATAAAACCTTCCTACCAAAAAATGAAATATTGAGTAGGTATGCTAAAATACATAGTTATAACAAATTTAAACAACATAATCATTTAGGGAAAACCAGTGTTCTTAGATGAGGTCTATACATGTGCATGCATTTATTTGTGGAGAGACAGATGATATAAGTTAAAAATATTTAGCAGTTGCTAGACTGTGTGCATAGACAATGAAAGCAGATGGAATTAAGCCATGTCTGCCATGTCTTAGTCATAGTGGATCATGCTGTTGAATGTAGACCTGTAGTTCATATTGTATACTGATAAATCCCCTCAAAAGTTAGGAGAATGTTATTGAGAATGTCTAAATCTTAATAATTCACTAACTAGTGGCTATCACTTCAGCATTCAAATAAATTACCTATGAAGTACCATGGTTTGGAGTTTTTTGTGGCAGTTCTCAACATAATGAAGTTTGTTAGATGCCTCACTATTTTAATATTGAAAAACTGGCATTAGATTATTAACTTATACATCACTGACATTCTTTTATCCAGCAGGGGCATGGGTAGCTTTGGCAGTATCCTGATTTGTGACCGAGGAGGTAAACTCTCATAGGACAGATGATAGTGATATTACTTGTATCTGAACATGAACATGTGTGTTCATTTTTAGAAAAATGCACTAATGCATTTGCAATAAATGCTAAAAGCTCAGGTTTCAAGTATGAAAAAAGAGTTCTTTGGCCTTCCACCGGATTCAAGCCACTGTGACTGACATCAATGGTTCCCATTGCACCACTTACATCTGTGGCTGTTTTTTTCTGGATGTGGGAGCATAGCTGTACAGATAAAATTTAACTGTCAAAATAAACAGCATGTGTATCTATGACCCTTAGATTCTCCTGATTTACATTTGGGCTGACTACATGAATGGTACATATATCAGAGGCTTTTTGAATACCTTGATACAGGATGACGAATAATCAATAATAAACTATCAATAGAAAATTCTGAGAGCTCCATTATTGTGATTCTTGAGATGATTTTATGTGGAAAGATTACAACATTTTCCAGATCATAGTAACAGCGAACTTCTTTAGCAATTACTGAAAAATATGCATTCCAATTTTGGACAATCCAGTTCCAACCTTTAACATGACTGAATGCTCTGTCATCCACTAATCATAAATTTATTATTATGATGACTTCTACATTTTATTCTGCAATATTAGTACCATTTATTTCCCCCTAAATATTTCCATACCCTGGAATTATAAAAACACCATGGCACAAAGAAAACACAACAAACCAAGAATATCCTTTAGACTCATTTGCAATAGAAATAATATAATAAAGTCTCTACCAAAAATAATGAAAGAGGACTTGGAGATGAATAGCATGGATAGGATGAAATGGTAGAAGATAACATTTGAAAAAAATTAAAATTAGGAAAGGGGCAAGTAAGCACAAGAAGCGACATGCCAACCTGTATACACAGATGTCTTCCACTTTAGTCTTTCAGATTCAAGAGAATATGACATTTCCTGGTTTTAGTCTCATCTACTTGATTTATGGAGAACTTGAAAATCTTTTTTCAATTAATTCATGACAAGGAGATACATTTGGAAACTATGGAACACAGATATGGAAGGAATAGGAGAAAAAAAAGTAAGGTTGGGGGCCAACTTGAAAAGACTCTTGAATGCCACCTTAAGCCATGAAGGTACTATGTTACATGAAAAGTATGATGGCAAATTGCCAACATTGCTTCTAGCCACTGCAAATATCTCCTATTTGAACCAAATATCAAATTTGCATAAAATATTAAAAAATTGTTAGTATGCAAAAGCACTAGACCACAGAGCCAAATACTGAGAGGTTGAACTTTGGAATAGAGAGAAATATTTTTGTTTTGATATTTCATTTAACTGCTTGTTTTCCTGAATATATGTTTCAGTCTTCATGCCACATGAAGAAGGTAAGATTTCAAAACAAAAGTGTGAGCCAGAAGAAGTCCCCATTCAGGATAGCTAAAGGCACTGGAAAAAACAAAAAGAGTTTTCTGGAAAGACAAGGCATAAAACAGGAGCGGCTGAGTTATGAGACTCAACTCTGGTCAAATCTCCTGATGATTCCTGTGAAATGTTTTTGGTAACTGTGTAGGGTAAACTAAAGAAAGCATGCTCACAAGGAACCAAAACGATAGCAAATCCCAGAAGTGGAGTTTAGGATGAAATATAATGATGTAAAATGCAATGCACAAAGAAAATTACTAAAACAAGAATACATTTAGAAGAATAAAGATGATATAACAAATTCAGCAAGCATGATTCTGAAATATTCTGATCTGAATACAGAGAGAATTAACTTCACTGTAAGTTAACAGTGCTTCAGAAGTGAGGGGCAATGTAAAAGGCTTTCAAAATACATGTAATCATTTAAGTGAAGAAACGAAGTACAGAATTAGGCAAAATAACAGAAGTAGTTGCTAAAATGAACATGAAGTCGAAAAACGGTAGGTTTATGAAGCTCAATGATCACCAGGTGTGTTGGGTACAGTGAAGATGAAGCAATTTTTTCATATTAGCATCTCATTGTTTATAGGAACACAGTCAAGGGTCTAGGAAAGGAAAAGATTCAGACGATCACTACATCTTCAGTGGAAACAATGAATGCTAGTAAATTAAGATATAGTGCCTTCTTAAAGAAGTAACTAGTACGTACCCTATATGTACACACTTCATACAGCTCAACCCAAGAAAGATATAGTTGGTGGAAATTTTGGGTAAAAGGGAAATAGGAATATTCTCAAAGTCTTGTCAGATAACTCAGTGGGTAAAATCACTGGCCATACAAGCCT
The DNA here is from genome assembly GCA_028555095.1 of Dicrostonyx torquatus. NCBI lineage: Eukaryota > Metazoa > Chordata > Mammalia > Rodentia > Cricetidae > Dicrostonyx > Dicrostonyx torquatus. Next base: position 2,596,037 of record JAQHUG010000073.1, read on the forward strand.
GAGTCCCTGAGTTTGAGTCATGGAACCCACTTTGAAAGAAAGAACTGATTCCTGAACTTTGTGTCTTGGTGGACACAGACATGCAGTGGCAATTCACGACCTCACATATAACAACAACAATGATAATAATAATAAAAAACAAAAAATGCAAAGAAAAGAACTTTGGCTGTTATGAAATTGTTTCATCTCTCAAAATAACACTTTCCTCACCCTCTTCAGATGTAGTTGTAAAATCTAAGAGCCAAGATGAGCTATTCTCGTGGTGGATCCATTTGGTAGAAGGCATGATTTGACTAAGTTTTCCTCTGACCACAACAGGCATGCCCTGGAGCACTTGCCCCTCCACCAAATAAATGTACAAAGAGCTTTTATTCATCAACAAATAAATTCAATCTTGACATATCACAGTTGACCATGACTCAGTGGATTATACAGGTGTAGGTCTTTCAGTTGATTGAAATAGCTTAAAGAACATTTTGAGTTTCCCCTAGGGGGTTGAAGAAAATGTGTGTCAAAAAACTAGAACACATATATTTGCCAACTGTGAAAGACAGTCTTAGTAGAAGGTTGAATTTCTCCTAAAATTCATTATTTTTTTCATAGACCCTGGGAGTTTTCCTTAGGAAGCATCAATCAGTCAAGTAGAGGATGTGTTTTCCATCATTCTTTATAACGCCTTGTACCATATGATTAGATTTTCATCAGTGATAGTAATGTACAACAGATCAAAGTGTATAAAATTCTTACATTCGGAGAGCCATGATCAATCAAAACTTGAAGCTGTAAGGACCTTTATCTTCCTAGTAACCTACTGGAACACATAGTTTCTGGCCTGGAATTAGCTGTCTGCAATGTACACTAGAAATTTAACTTGAGAAAACCATTTTTCCTTTTAGAATGTCTTGGGTTATGATGCAAATTACACTTAGTCTTACTGTAACCATCCGCGAATTGCTGAGAATTCGCATCTACCATTCTTTGGGAACTAACACACAGACAAGTGTAGTGTTTCTGTACTGTTAGCTCTTAGCAAGAATAGGTTGGTTTTTTTTTTTTTTAGATTGTCTCCTTGTCTCATAAGAGCCAAAGCCAAAAGATGCAGGGATAAGTTACCAATGATCTGGTTGGGGGAAAAGTGATGTTTCTAGCTATTTCCTCCTCTCTCAGTTGATCTTTCCCCAACAGATACGCTGCAGAAGAGAGTGGAATGAAAGCAAGTTGATTAACTTGGCTTTCCCTCGCACAGGCTGAGGAGGGCTCACACATTCCACTTGAATAATACAGGTGAGACCTCTACAGGTAATTTTCATTTGATTTCCATTGCACCCTCATTTCTCCCATTTATCTAGACTGTCGATACTTTACTTGTTCAATTTTTCTTTCTCTTCACCTCTGCTAATTCTGTTGACCATAAAATCAACACAATTGCTTTCATTTATTTGCTACTGAGGAGCTATGAATCTACCTGTTGGCTCCTAGGTTCTTTTCTTCCTAGTAACTGTGGGTTCCCTCCAGAATTCTTTTATAACTCATGTGAGTAGACTTTTAGGTCTTGGGGGAACCCAATTTGCTCTTTATTGTTGCTGTGCTGGGGCCACATTCATAGGTGATTTTCCTAGTAAAAATATTGCCATTGATTGGACTTTTGTTCTGCAGGTGACAACAGAATGTTTGTCTATTCCATCCTGTCCTTTCTCTCCTCATTTCTCCCTACTCCATGACTTTGGCATCTTAGCTCTCTACCCTGCTGCCTTGCCTGTGTCTCAATGTTTCCCCATGTTTAGATGGCACTTCTAGCTTTATTATATTGCTTCGTTTTTATTTCTGATGCAGATGAGTTATAACTCAGTTTTCCTACAGTTTAGTTTTCCCAACTGAATCAATTTCTCCTTAATCATGGATCCTTTGGCATCTAATCCATCCTTTTAAATAGCTTCATGATTTAGTGATATTAGGGTTCTATAATTATGACCATACTTTTTGATCTAAGAATCTCCTTCATGGAGTCTCCCCCAAACTTGCTTGGCCCACATGAAGTCTCATATCTAATATATTTTACCCACACAGTATTGACAATTTTCTTTATTGGATTCTGCTTTTTGTCCATATAAAATCACAACACTTTTAAAATGGTGAGTCAGTTACTTCATTTTCCTTTATCAACACTGGTTCTTTGGCACCAAATATATCGTATTAAGCACATCAATCCCTTTGGCTGCATTGCTTTCTTAAGCATCTATATCTTCCTGGGTCTAATGCAATGCCTGGAATGTAGAATACACTTCATGTGCATTTATCCACATGTATAAATGTAGGAATGAATGACTCAATTAAACTTGATACTCCTATCTAGGGAAGTATTTTAATCTTCTCAACCTGTGGTATTTGAATTACAGTGTGACATTCTTTAATCTTCTTTCTTTTGCTCTCTGTTAATGCTGTTCCAGAGAAGCAAAGAGTGCCTGTGTATGGTGTTTTCACAATAGTTTCTATTAATAGAAATGACGAAAAAAATGAAAGCAAAGTAAAAATCCTATAACTGATTTGGGGGAGGTTTAGAAACCACCATAAAGCTAAGAACAATCTTGCAAGTTAATTCACAGGTGAAAGCAGAAGGAAAGACAATGTCTCAGAGTTTAGAACTAGCCCAGGAGAGGGAGGGAGGCGGTGGCAAAGGCCACACTTTAAAAATACTAGGGAAGATTTTATAACAAATTAGACTGCAGAAGAAACTGCTCCTCGTGTTACAGGCCATCATTATGCACAGCTATGGAACGCTGGTGTGCATTAATAATAAAGATCAGTGCTGCCTCCTAGGAAAAATACAGGCTTCCTTTAATTAACTTAAATTTTTTATCAAATTGATTGAAAAGCTCTTATCCTTTTAAATTTTTTTTTCGATTTCAAGCATTTTATGCCTGGGCTCATAGCAGATTGATTCTTACTTGCTTTTAAAATTGTGTGCTTTCTTCATGGTTAGTCACATCAGTGCAGCAAAGACAAAATAAGGCCAAGAATGGAATGAAAACAAAAGGAAAATATAGAGAGCTTAATATGTGGAAACTATCACTTTCTTACGTGCAAAGAAGGGCCATAGCATCTCCATTAGTAGAAACAAAGAGGGCCAGCTGTATCCTGACAGAAAGCTGCCCTTTTGTAATCTGTACGTATGCCTACCCTGGACCAGTGATGAAGAACACAGAAAAGCCCATTGCACTGCTGGATACTCTTAGAAATGTATGTATACTCATTCCCTAAACTTTTGATGCATATAAATAGGGTATCTAAAGTCTATTGAGGTTTACCTGTCAGGAGATATCGGGGAAGAGTTCTCATGAGACTATTAAGTAGAACTATAACACTTTCCTTCAAGATGTATAGCTAAAGTCATGAAAGCAAATGAAAGCTTCTAGAAATAAGATACATTCAAGAAAAAAATTATTGTGCCAATATATATTGACCAACAAGTCTAGGATGAGCTTTGACTGATGGTACATAATTTATTTCATGAAATGTAGCAACACATAGACTTCTCTGATGAGTTTAAACTATTTATAAACTGCGAGTTAGAAACAAGAATGAGATTCACCTTAGAATCACTAGCAACTGGAATATTGACAGACATTTACAATTAGATAAGAAATAATCTTGGGAGGCCATAGCTTAAAAACAAGAATAGCATGATCTAGAGAGATATCTCAGCTATTAAAAGCTAGGTTCATAACCAGAAGTGTTAGAATAGTGATACACAATTATCCAATTCTTCTACCTGATTTTGGTGACCCACAATTCTTCAACCTGATTTTGGTGACCCAAAACAGTTATAGGTAGAAACTCTATTGAGACTATAATCCTTTTAAGTAGGGGATTCTTTTCTAGAACAATTGCATAGGTGCATGTTTCCCATGTTATTTAAATACCCTAAGACTTCCAAAAGCCATAATTAACCATGATAAGAAGGGAAAGACCATCTCCAGTGGATCTCAGAGGAAGATTTTCCATACTTCTTGGCATAAGCAACCAAACCCTAACAATCAAACCAAAAGGGAGCCACACCAGTGATGAAGGCATTGATGTGGACTAAGCCCACCTAATCTGGGATTCCCTTATAAATTCCAGTCCACTGTCAGTCAAAGAAGACCTAAGATTACAGATGCTATAGCAACTGGTGATAGAAGCTAAAGATGTGAATATTAAGATCAATGAAAAATAAGAAAAACAAATTAGAAAGAAGAAAAGTGTAAATGTCTCAACTCTTTGGATGAGTAGCATTGTGGTGTTCTTTCTTGTTGTTAGAGTCAACATCTATCACGTTTTTCTATTTTACATAATTTTTCCAGGCTCAGCCCCGGGGGTTAGGGTATAACTCACTCAGTAAAATGATAGTCTTGTAAGATAGTCTTGTAAGATAGTCTTGTAAGATAGTCTTGTAAGCTGATGTCAATACCCTGAACTCATGTAAAAAAAAAAAAAGCCACATGTGGTGGCATGTGCTCATAATCACAGTGCAGGAAAAGTACAGATGGAAGGAGCCATGGGACTTGCTGGCCAGCCATTCTAGCATTATTGGTGAGCTAGAGGCCGATAACAGACTAGCTTAAGAACAAAACAGACAATACAGTTGGCTTCTAAGGATGACATTGAATGTTGTACTTCATCCTTCACCTGCACATGCAAACATGCTAGCCTATGTACATGCACTTGTACATATGAATATCCAGATACACACACATTCACATATATAGAACAAATTTCAATCACCTCTTAATAGATATAATCCAGAAAATACAAACTTAAAATATGTATGAGTTTTTAATTCAGATTAAGATATGAGCCAACAGAAAAATAAAGGAGTCTTGCCTTTCACCCAATAGCTTGCTTTCAAGCCTCTCCTGAGTAACAGGGTTCTGTGAATTTTTAACTATTACTAACACAGCACCTGTTTCAGAATACAACACTTGACTAAGAAATGATAAATGGACTGGATTCACTTTCTGTCATTTAGGTTTGATCATAAGGCTGAATCATACTTAATGAAAGACATATGATATTAATTGATAATACATGTTGGACCAAATATGAAATACGTAGGGAAATAATATTCCAGAGGTGTCTAATAGAGAAGGAGAAAATATTACTGAGAAGAAGACAAAACCTGGTGACAGCCACTGTGGAATCCTCTGAGAATGAAGGTGGAACTGACAGCTCTGGATGCCAAAAGGGCAAGGAGAAAAGACAGGTGCAGGAGGGGCAAGGCAGAGTCAAGCTGGAATCAGAATCTACCTTAGTTCCTCACTGTACCTAACTACAGCTACCTAGTTACTTATGATTAACACAATTACTTGGTTCAAGCCTCAGAGCAGAAGGAAGGCAACCTTGCTGAAAATTGTAGTTAGCTTTGCATCCATGTGTTACCCCTCACCAACAAAGTAAGTGAAAAGATTTTGTGTTGGTTCATTTTTTTCAACTTGACACAGACAAAAGTCATCTTGAAAGAGGGACCTTCATTTGTGGAAATGCTTCTATCAGCCTTGCCTATGGACATGTCTGTTGGGGTGTTTTCTTGATTAATGTGTCATGGAAAGATAGTGCCACTCCTGGGTTGGTGATCCTAGGCTACACACAAAAGCTACCCGAGTAAGCCATGATAAGTTAGCAGCGCTCCTTCATAGTCTCTTCTTCAGTTCCTGCCTTCAGTTTCCTGCCCATGGTCAGTGTTCTATCACAGAGATACCAAACCAAACTAACACAGAATTCTGGGATCTGTACACAGGGCAGGAGAGCCTGGGCTCTGCACTAAACTGCTCCTGGATCATTGCTGCTACATTTTATGGAAATTTTCCTGGCAGTTCATTTTCCAGAATAGCACATAAAAATTCTGAGATCTACTACTATACTTTAACAAAGCAGACAGAAAACAAATCTTCATTGTATACCTTGTGTTGTTCTGGCAACTATAGTCAATCGTGTCTAAAAGAAAAATTAACACCCAATTGAACAGGATAACAATACCACACTTCTACCTACACGGATCCAATCTTCAGTCATTCAAATAAAAGCATGGCAAGCTGTTCCAATTAAGGATCCTAGATACAAACTTCAGTTTATCCATCTTTGGTTATGCATGTTCCTTTTCAGTTTGAGTCATATTCCCCATTTGAAATCACGTAATGTTAATATAATAGAGGAAAAGAAATTAGAGTATATACAAACCCAATCATACTAAGATCTGACTGAAATGTTACACAGTCTTCATTTACTCATTGGTCATACCCCCATGGCTGATATTTAGAACATGCTGCCTTTACTACCTCTTCAGTATTTTCTATGCTTCAACAAAGTAGGTAGTTGTGGCTCCTTGTCTGGTGGAAGTAATTCAACTTTATGTATATAAAGGGACTGGTCTTGCTTCTATCCAGTCCTGTGTGTATACGATAGTTCTTTTCCACACTGGTTTTTATCAGAGGACCTAAGAATACTAACAGCAGCCCTAATTATACCTTACACACTAGTCACATTTCACCATATTACTAAGATACAGAAACAAAACAACTTCTTAAATGATGAATCAGCTGTGGTAACTTACAGGGATGTCTAATCCTTTTCCTAGTGATTCAGTTGGGTGAGGACACAAAGAATGCAGAGGAGTTTTTACCTGGTGATTCAATACTGTGAGAACACAAACTGTGCAGAGGGATGTTTACCTGGTGATTCAATACTGTGAGGACACAAAGCGTGTAGAGGAATGTTTGCCTTCCTACTTAATACAACCATAAACTCTGTACCATAAACTCTGGTGAAAGTATTATTCCTCTTAAAGACCAAGACTTCTACATCAACAAAATTATAGATTAAAAAAAAAAAGCAAAAAGTACATCCAGTAAAGAATGGCCATAAGAATGATTAGAGATTTGTTCTTTGAATACCAAAGTCACAAGTCTTCCCTGGGATGAAACTACCATCTTATATAAATCAAAGTTATAGAGCTATGTGTGTGCAGTGTGACAGCACCAATCTTTGAGGAGAAGCCATCTATTGGCATGGAAGGGCTGCTTCAGTATCCCATCAGACAGTTGCTTTTAGGGTAACAACAGCATCATAAGAAAGGAACGACTGGTTGTTCCTGAATACATTGCTGACTACCGCACCCCAACAGCATTGGTCCCTAGTCCTCAGCAATGCTTTGTTTCTGTAAATCACAGATGGTGGTTTTGGCAGATGGAGGAGGTCAGAGAAGAATCTTCACTATATGGGTTTCAAGCTCTTGAGCACACTAGGGGTGTCTGAAACAGTTCAGAAATGTGGTCCTTCAACACTGTTACTACTTCAGTAGCCAAAATGACTTTATGTATAACATACACTCATTCACATTATACTGACCGCCACTACACAGACAGGGGTTTTCTAGGTTATAACTGTGTATTCAGAAGCAGGAGGAATCAGTACAAGGTGAGCCTATCTAACCGATACCTGTGAGATGGATGGACATAGCTAAGAGTCTTCTCACCAAATGGCCTTAGTGGAACTCTACAGTGACTGGTAGAACAAAGGGTGTTTTGTGTCTTTGCAGTTAGTGACAGGTCTAGATATCAGAAATCCCTAAAACCCCTGATTATTTTTATTTTCTTAATGTGTCACAGCATGGAAATAATTTCGGGGAACTCTGCCGAACACTAGGTGAATCATTGCACCATTTTGCTGTTGTTGTTTGTGTAATAGTATCACACTTATGGTAAACATCATTCCCTCTCCTTCACATTTCGGCAATTTTTCACTGAATCCATGTTTTAAGAATTTGATAAGAGGCCGTGTCCCTTTCCTGTGGTGGCTCATACAAATATGAGTTTTCCACTCCCACACTTTAAGAGAGATATGAGTAAGATGCACATTTATTTAATTTGTAGGAAAGCTTTGATCAATTAGTCAAGGCCAAAGATCTCTGTGGGTCAAATCCCCTTGATTACTATTATGGCTCGGTTGTCCCTTATGGTCACCACATACATCTTGTCTCTGGTGATTAAGTGCTTTTACTGACCTCTGCAACCCCGACTTTCCATCAGTGGCCCTGGATTCAGGGAATCTAGTTTCATGGCAGTATTAGCCACTATTATTTTTAGCCTGTAAGGAATAGCCACCATCGGCCTCATAAGGATGGTGTCACTCACCTCACATATGTTTTTCTAAAGCTTGGTGGAAGAAAATGCTCTCAGGACTCTTGTGGAGACACGGTTACATAAAGTAGATGTGCAGGTCTTTATAAACCTGCCGGTATTTCACCTCCATTCAGTGTCACTTTTATTTCCAAGTTTCAGCTGCACAAGCAAGCTCTGTCATAGTCACTGTATTCTCTATAGGAATATATGCATGGGAGGTAGAAAAAGACAAGCTCTCCTGAGTAAAATGGGGGCATGGGGATCATGGGAGAGTGGAGAAGGGAAGGAGAGAGAAAGGGAGGGGAGCAGAGAAAAATGTATAGCCCAATAAAATCAATTTAAAAAGGAAAAAAAGAATATATACAAATTTGGTTAAACTCAAATTTGGTTCTCTTTTATTCTTATTAAGCATCTGCAGAATTGATTTTCACCCTTGTTCCTCAGGATATGAATGAACACTAGAAAGACATACAAGTCTGTTTTTCCATGTTAATGCAAGTCTTGCCTTGCTATAGTGCCAGAAGCGGTGAAAGCCCATTTAGTTAAGACATGAGGGGTTCAATTGTGCTCTTTTTGATAGCTGCCACCTAGGTTTCTCCAGGAAGGTGAGAGAAGGCAAGAAAGGACAGGTTGTTTCTCTTAGAAAAGAAAGATGGGTCAGCTGGATCGAGAGTCTCCACTTCACTCGTGCCTGCACTATCCCTTTTCAGTTTTCAGGTCTCGTTTATTTTCCTTAAATCTGTGATGTTAGTGTAAGACTTTAGTTGGCTGGGAGTTTAACTAAAATGTAATTCACTAGAGCAACAGCCATTCAGTTGGTTATCATCAACCTGAATTTTCTATGTCTCCAGATCCCCTCGTACCACTTAAAATGTATTAAATAAAGCACATTTTTCTGTATTTTCAGTAATGTCAGCAATGGCAGCTGCTGCCTGATAATTTCTTCTATAAAGACTTAATTCTAAGTGCCCATGCACAATAACTTGGGGAACTTGCCATAGCAAGAGCTGTCTTTCATCTCTAGAAATAGAGTTACTCATTTCTTTAAATTTAATCAAGTGAGAGGACTGATTTTAGGCAGGCCAGAGCCAATATGGAGAATCGGCAGTGTGTCCTCATATGATCTCTAGGTTTTATTAGGTGGAATGGTCCAGGAGAGAATCCCAGACAGAACAAAGAGGAGAGATATGTCACAGAGATTCAGATTCATACAAGTGTGGAAGAAACTTTAGAAAAACAGTTATGGGAAAAGGTATTTGGAGGAGAGACAGTGAACTATATACTGTGAAAGGAGGTTAGAGGAAGCTCAAGAAGACTTTGCTTCTAAATGTGATGGTGGTCTTCCATTTACTGAATTAGAGGAGATGATGAACAAATCAGGGGAACTTAGCTGAAAAGCAAGAGAAATCTAGAAACTGCAAGGACCCACACACATTCATCTGCATGTACACAAACATGTACCTGTGCCTGCAAAAGCCAGAAGGACTTTTTGGTGGATATTGGAAAGACAAGATTAATGCATTTTACAATCTCCTAATAGATGCTGTTTTATTCAAGATTATTTGGTAATTTATTTCTTTCCCTATTGAAGCTTAAAGTATGTCTGATTAGTCATCATCTTAGAATCTCTATTCTTCTTGAGTGTAATCTCTTTATGACATGAAGACATGAATAACCCAAGGTTCGTTCTGTATCATGCTGTATCATTCAAATGCTGGCTGCAGGAGCAAATTTTCCCCTAATAAATATAATTCATAGATCGGCATCTTATTAAGAGTATTAAAACACTTTTAAAGTCTATGTATTGTCACTACATATAAGTATATTTATTTTGCTCTTCAGTTATTCCTCAATGTTAAGACACTGTTCATTATATATTTGCTGACAGTGGGTCTGCCTTTGAGAAAGGAAGTATTTTAGCTCTACCTCCTTCCTATATGGCTGAGAAGCAAAATCTAAGAAAGAAAAAGAAAGAGCACTAAGACAGCAAGGATTTAAGATTGTAAATCCTATAAAAGGATAAAACCTTTCCACAGCTATCATTCAACAAAACTAGGAAAGATAATACTTCTGACACTATAAGGGTTGCAAAGCTCTCGGTCTCTTGCCGTTGTCTGCCACTGCCTCTCTTAACTTAAAGGAAAGGCCCTTTTGCTGAAGGTACCACATAGTTCCATCAGGGGAATCAACCTAGGACTGACTTAGAAGCTTTGACTCTGAAAACTAGCCCTCAAAATGTCAGAAGTTTCTATTTAAAGTCTCAAGGAAGAAAAACTTCTAACCATCTTATCTACTGTAAACAACCTTTACCATAAGGCCTGGCAAGATCATTCAGAAGTTGTGATCATGACATTATTATGATTAAGGATAACCAATAGCTTTCTAAGCAGATTTAAGGGCCATGTAATAGAAGGGGATTCAGGTTTACACAATAACCATAGCTGACTACAGGGGCTGGAAAGGTCATTGTCATTTCCTAAACCAGTATAATTTCTGACTGTGTTCTAAATATTTACTCTTCTACCCACAGATAACTCTAGCTCTCACCAATTACCAAAGAAGCTTCTTTGCAGCAATGGCGACTACAGAAATCAAACACTGGTCAAACTCAGAGAATTAGTGAATGTGGTGTTTCTATCCTCAATTGGCACACCAAGAACACAATAAGTACACCTAAACCTCACCCCAGGTAACATTATAAATTATGGAGTATAAAGTTTGTAGGATACAGAAAACCTTCAGCTACTTAGTATCTTCTGCGCATGACAGGGAATCTACACTCATGAATCTCTACAGTATGATTGCCTAAAGAAGAGCTGATTAAGATCCCACCAGTGGACATGCAGAAGTCAATGAGGGAAAGGGCACCAATGTCTGGATGAAGGGTGTGGGAATCAAAGACTGCTGAGAAGTAAAATCATTCCTTTGCAGCAAGAGTGACACTGATAGGTTATCCAATCCCAAGTGATCAGCCCTAAATCCATATATATAAAAACAATACTAAATGGATCATTAGGTGGTTGTGTGTGTGTGCATATGGGTGTAAAAATAAAATTATTATAGAATAAGATACTCGTTTTGACACAGAGTTGCAGGACATAAAAATTGTTGTGGGGAGAAGAAAAGGTCATGAGAATTAAATGCAATACTCATTTATAAAATTTTTCAGATTTATATATTAAAAAGAAAATGACAAATAGCTAAAGATGCATGTTAAAAACATATTTAAAGGAAAATGGTAATTGTTGATCAATATTACAAAGAAAATTTGATAGGAAATTAAGGAGATATAGAAATGTGGTCAGTATTTACTATCTGCCAAATAAACATTTAAACCACTTTGCTAAGGCTGTGTTCTCATAAATAATACCTTCTATCTAGTTTTTTTTTCAGCTCACTACCATAGGAGTCTCCTGTCTGATTGCTCCATTTCTTGTTGCCAGAATGGCATCTGCTTGGACCCTTTAATGTAGAAAGCACAGTAGAATGCAGTCAGACAAGATTAAAGGTCTGCCCTGATGTGGAATGAAGGGGAATTATACAGTTTGCAAGAGAAAAGATAATAAAGGAGTATGTCTATAGACATACTTTGATGAATTATATAGATGCAATTTTCTGACATTAGCAATGCAGGGCAGAAGACAATGTTTCTGATATATAGATGTAAATTCATCATCCAGACTCCATTAAACAGAACTACAAAAGATGTGTTGATTTGAGAATTGCTTACAAGGACTTACTGGGTGATGCTAGTCAGGCCTTTGCAGAAAAGCAGGCCATTGCGGTAGATGACACTCATTTGGATAAGGTAGCCACATTCAGGGAAAGTTAGAAATAATAAGAAGCCACCGGGCAAAGCTCAATCACCTGGATGTATGAATAAGACTCAAGTCCCATAGTGTAAAATACTTTATATATTATATATGCTAATGTGAATATTTCACAAATATTGATTTTAACCACAGTATTTTATTTAGTTGCACTGAAAAACAAAGGATGCACAAAGAAAAACTACCTAAGCATATTCCCTGGTAAAATAGGGATCTGACTTTTCTCTCCATGTCCCATTCCAAAAAAAAAAGAGATTATCCTAGAAAGGAATTATATTCTATGGTTGTTCTATAAGAGAATATTTAGCTATAATAATGACTACAAGGAGGTTTCCTTTATTCCATCCTTAGTCTGAAAATCTAAAATGAGCATCATGTGCTAGGTTTCCTCAAGTTTTTCTTTTATTTTTATCTTCCATTTATTGTTGTGGATTCATAGTCTTTAGTATATTATAACAAGTCTTCCTTAAAGTTAGAACTGTGACTTTTGAAAGCAATAATCTGCTATCCTCTGTCTCCTTCATAGCTAGATTCTGTGCCAATCCTTTTGATGTTTGTCTGTTTTACAAAGAACACATCATGGTCTCCACAACATCATTTTAATACTCTATACAAAGTTAATGCAGAAATTCAGATAGCAATCTGAAAGTTTTGCATGGCCTTATTTAGACTTTTGGGTAAACTTTTGTATACTACAGTATGCATAAAGGTAGCTGTTATTTTCTTACAGTCCTATAGAATGAGGACACCCTAAACTCATTTTAATTCATAGCTACAGTGAGGTGGATTAAGTTGTTATAGCTTTATTGTTCTGACAACTAAAGGGGAAATTGGAGACTCTGCTCTTTTGTGTATTTTATCACAGGAACTGAAAAGTGACTGAGATGAGGTTATAGCAAGCAGTGAGATGGGAGCAGTAGCAATGTCTCCACACATGCACACAAGCGAGGATCGCACTTACTACCAAATTCTACCAAAATGTTAAGGACAAATTAACTCTGATATTCCTCAAAATACTCATAAATAAAAAGGGAAAGCATACAACTAACTCATTCAAAGAATGCAGTATCACTCAGATGCCAAAACCTGATAAGGATACATAATAAAATAGAACTATAGACAAAGTATCCTGATCCATATGGATGCAAGAACTTTCAGTGATATATTTGAAAGTTAAATGTAGAAACACATTACAGAGATTGTACATACTTTCTTTCATCCAAGGGGCATAAGATTAGTCTGACATAATCAAATAAATACAATAATCCAACATATAGACTTACAGACAGAAATCACTTGATAATCTCGGTAGATGCAGAAAAGATTTTACAAAAATCAATATTTATTCATGATAAAGAAAGAGAAAGAACATTGATCAACAAAAGAAACCTATATTCAACATCATAGCAATTCTGAAAACTGAAAATATTTCCTAAATGACACAAAATTTCATTCTGTTATTTAAAAAATCCTCAGATTCTTAGATACAGCAAAGGTCAAAAGAATGAAATGACGGCCGGGCAGTGGTGGCACACGCCTTTAATCCCAGCACTCGGGAGCCAGAGGCAGGCAAATCTCTGTGAATTCGAGACCAGCCTGGTCTACAAGAGCTAGTTCCAGGACAGGCTCCAAAGCTACAGAGAAACCCTGTCTCTAAAAACAAAACAAAACAAAAAACAACAAAAAACAAGAATGAAATGACAAAAAGACATACAAGAAAAGAAGAAGTAGAAACATCCATATTTTCATGTGATTAAACACTGTCTGCAAAGGAACAAAATATTAAACTGTACAACAACCAGTAACTCTTTATATATCAGTAACAAACTTGAGAAATGGGGACAGACATGTTATTCATAATAGATATCTAAAATATATAGGAATACTTTATCTCAATCCATCAGGCAAAATTTCTATGGTGATGATCAAGATATTCATCAATGTAACTATGGGACAAGGCTGGTTGAGGCACGCTCTCCTCTGCTGCCCAAATACCCAGCAGGGGATATCCCTGTGGACACCTGGGATCCCTCTAGACCCAAGTTTCTTGCCAATGCTAAAATGACTAACTTAATGTAGATATCTTATTCCCTTCTCCAATATCCACCCTTCTTCCATCTCCACCCTCCTACTCCCCCAAGCTCTCCTCATTTCTACCCTTCTCCCTGTCCCTCTCTCTTTTTTTCACCCCCATCCCCATCCCCATCCCTACCTCCACCTCCATCCCCACTCCCCTTCCTCCAGCTTTTGCCTGGCAATCTTGTTTGCTTCTGAAATCCAGGAGGATCTATATATATTTTTTTTTTTCTTTGGGTTTACCTTGCTATTTAGCTTCTTTAGGCTTGTGAGCTATAAGCTTAATGTCCTTTGTTTATGGCTAGGGTCCACTAATGAGTGAGTACATACCATAATCATCTTTTTGGGTTTGGGAAATAGAGTCAGAGACCAACGTTCACATCAGAACAATGGACTGAGCTCCCAAGGTCCAGTCGAAGAGCAGAAGGGGGGAGAAGATGAGCAAGGAAGTCAGGACCGCCAGGGACTGGTCCATCAACTGAGACAGTGTGCCTGATCTATTAGGAGCTCATCAAATCCAGCTGGGCAAGGACTGAAGGAGCATATGATCAAACCGGAATCTCTGAATGTGGCTACCAATGGGGGCTGACTGAGAAGCCAATGATAATGGCACAGGGACCTATCTCTCCTGCATGTATTGGCTTTTGGGAACCTATTCTATATGGATGCACACCTTCTTAGGCCAGGATGGAGGCGGGAGGGCCTTGGGCGTCCCACAGGGCAGGGTATCCTGCCCCCTCTTAGGGAAGCAGGGGGAGGGAGGAAGGGTGGTGGGGGAGCGAGAGGGCCTGGGACAAGGGGGAGAAAATGTAAATTTGTCTTTTAACAATAAATACAAAAAATAAATATAGGAATAAACCTAATATGGAAGAGGGTGACCTCACAAATTGAAATTAAAGACACTGAAACAAAAAATGTGGAAGGCACTGGAAGTTTAAAAGACCTCATATGCTCATGTATTGCCCTGATTAATATATAAAGTGGCCATAATACAGAAAGTGATCTACACAGTCTATACATTCCACATCAAAACTTGAATGGTTGCCTTGTCTTATTAAGTCTTGTGTGACCGTTGTCTCTTGAAGGTCTGCTCTTCTTTTCTAAAGAGTAAAGTGGGGGTGGGGTCTGAGGAAGAGGGCAGATTGGGGAGGACTAGGAAGGGTATAGGGAGGGGGAACTGTGCTCAGGCTGCATAGTATGATAAAAATGTAATTTCAATGAAAATATTTTTAAAAAATTAAAAATCCTTGAAAGTATTTTTCTTAGAATTAGAAAAAATAAATATTACAATTCATATGGATACACAAAAAAATCCCAAATTGATAAGGCAGTCCTACCAGAAAGAACATTATAAATATCATAAAACCTGATACTAAAGTATACTCAGAGCCATAATCACAAAAACAGTTTAATGTTGGCACAGAAATAGCCATCTAGACTAGTAGAGTAGAATAGGAAACCAAGAAATGCATCTATACATACAGTAAAATCTAAAATTTAACAAAGTTTTTAAAAATATACTTTGGAAAGTGACTTTGCTAGCAAATGGTGCTGGAAAGCAGATTGTCCACATGAAGAAGAATGAAACTAGGTCTGCGTCACTCATCCTGTTCAAACATCAATTCAAAATGAATCAAACATCTTAATGGAAGACTGAATATTTGCAAAAGCTATGGGAAATCACAGATAAAACATTTTAGGGTATCTGTATAGGCAAGAGTCTTCTGAAAAGACTCCAAAATTGGAAGAAATAATAACACAAAAAATGCATGATTGGGAATAAGAAAGATACTGATCAGAAAATAGCATCATCACAGTAAATCCAGAGGCCAGAAAATATGACAAAGTCTTTGTCTAATATTAATCAGGAAAGGAACTCAAATTTTGAATATATGGAAAGCAGGAAAAATATTTTAAAATAGACCACACAATGAAGAAGTGAACAAACTCACTGAAGACAGTTTTCAGAAGACAAGGACAATGAATAGCCGAAAAGTCTCCAACATATTTAGCTCTCATAAAATAAAAATTAATGTTTCTTAAAGATTGCAAGGCATCCTGGTTGGAACCACTATCACCAAGAGATCAACTGTCAAGGACAGACAAAGATGTATGTGGGGGGAGGGAGTACAACCCTTATTCATTGCTCATGGGAAAACAACCATTATAAAATCAGTATGGAGGCTTTTTGGTTTTGTTTTTTATTTGTTTTAAAGCTACTAAATATTGAAGTACTGCAAGGCAGTGGTGGCCCCTACCTTTAATTCCAGTACTTGGGAGGCAGAAGCAGGTGGATCTCTGAGTTCGAGGAATTCTGTTTCACATAGTGACTTCTAGGAGAGCCAGGGCTACACACTGCTTCAAAAAATAAAAACAAACAAAAAATAGAACGACTTTACGCATAGCTACAAATTCTTGAATACATAAATAAAGAAGTCTAAGTCAAATATAGAGATTTACACAGCCATGTTTTCTCCTACACTACTCCTAGTAGTAAGGGAATGCAACCAGTGTAGATGCTCATCAACAGATGAATGAATATTTATTTAGTTAGTTAGATAGAAAACCAAATTTTATTCAACCACAAAGAAAAATGAAATCATACTCTTTACAGAACAACAGGTGGAATGAGAAATAATGTTGTTTACCAAAAATAAGCCATTCTCAGGAAAAGAAATTTCACAATTTTCTCATATAGATTTAAGCTGATATGTATGTACAGATATGTAAACATAGACCAGAGCACATAGGCAATAGTGGTAGGCAGTGCTACAACTCCCAGACAGAAACATGATAACAAAGTGAAACAGATACACTGTGGTGTATTGTGTCCTAAGCTATCAATCTTGTTAAATTATACACATCAGTGCATCTTTTACTTCATAACTCCTTTATGTTTATAACTAATGAATGAATGTGACTCCATAGTTATGTTATATAGTATAAGCATTGATATGTGTGCATACATGTATATGAAGTAATAAACCTAATGTAACTAACGTATAAGAATAAATTAGAAGTGTATAAAAGGTGAATAAAAGTAAAGATGAAAGTTTTATTTATTTTTATTGATCCTTTGGAAATTTTTTATACTGTATTTTGTTCTTATTCACTCCTATCCCCCAACTTCACCAGACTTTGAGTTTTCTTCTTTATTCCCGCCAATGAGTTCAGTTATTGCTGTCCATCTACACTGAGAATGCCACTTGCACCTAGTTGTACTAAGAGACTGTCTTTTTATTTCCTGGCTGCCCAGGCCCAAATAATCACACAGAAACTATATTAATTACAATGCTGAATGACCAATGATTCAGATGTATTCCTAACTCACTTTTACATCTTAAATTAACCCATTTCTTTTACCTGTAAGGTTCCTGCATCTTTCTCCTTCGGCAGCTACATGGCATCTGCCTGACTTCATTTTCTTTCTTTCTGCATCCAGTTTAGTTTTTCCACCTATCTATATTCTGCCCTGCCATAGGCTAAAACAGATTCTTGAGGTATATGGGTATATTCCATTGTCTTTCCAAGTTTCCCTGTAAAAGTCAGGTGTTTTCTGGTGAGTCTCCCCTTAAATGAAACTTGATCTTTCACTCTTACTGTTTCCATATTTTTCCTTTGTTATTTGCATTTAGTGTTATAATTATTATATGACCTGGGGGTTTCCTTTTCTTGTCCTGTCTTGTTGGTGTTCTGCATGCTTCTTATAACTTTACAGGCAATCCTTTTCCTTCCATGTGGGATTTTATGTTTTTAATAAAGACTGAAGAATATTTCCTGGAAAATATCTATGCCTTTGATCTGGACTTTTTCTCCTTTGATACAAATTATTTGTAGGTTTAGTATTTTTATTATTTATTTGTTTTCCTGGATGATTTATTTCTGGAATATTTGTTTGTATTTTTGCTTTGTTTTGGGGATTTGAAATTTTCTTTGAATGATCCATTTGGGATTTTATTTAATTAACATTTTTTCATTTATTTTGCATATGACCACAGTTTCTTCTGCCTCTTCTCCTCCTGTTCCTTCGTCCCAACTCCCATCTACCTCATTCTACATTCTCTCCTTCTCAGTCTCCATTCAGAAAGAGAGAGGCCTCCCACAGGCTTCAGCAAAGCAGGACACATCAAACTGAGGCAGGTTTGAGTTCCTCTCAAGCATGGGCAAGGTAATCAAGCATGGGAACAGGTTCCCAATACCTAGCTAAGCAAAAAGAACAGGTGCTGTTCTCATTCTTAGGAGCCTTACAAACAGACGAAGCTATGAAACTGTCACACACACACACACACACACACACACACACACACACACACACGAGAGGGTCTATGTCACTCCTGTGCAGGCTCCTTAAGTATTGTTTTAGAGTTTACGAGCTCCCAGGACTTCAGCTCAGCTGTCTCTGTCAGATCCCATGGTCATGAATTTAACTCCTCTGACTCGTATAATCCCTTTTCCCTTTCTTCAATATGACTTCCAGATCTCAGCCCAGTACTTGGCTCTGGGTCTATGCATCTGCTTCCATCAGTTAGTAGATATATAAAGTCTCTCTGATGACAATTAGGGTAGTCACCAATCTCATTACTGTAGATGGCCAGTTCAGGTACCCTTGCCACTATTGCTAGGAGTCTTAACTGGGGACATCCTTGTGGATTCTTGTGTTTCTCTGGCACCAGGTGTCTTCCTAACCCTAAAATGAGTCTCCCGTTAAGATAGCTTTTTCATTATACTCCCCTCTCTCCTACTCCAATCTGCTATATTGATTCTCAAAGTGGCTGTACAAGTTTGCACTTCTACCAGCAGTGGAGGCGGGTACCCCTTATGCCACATCCTCTCCAAAATAAGCTGTCATCCGTGTTTTTGTTCCTAGCCACTCTGACAGATGTAAGATGCTATCTCAGAGTCATTTTGATTTGCATCTCCCTGATTATTAAGAATGTTGAACAATTCCTTAAGCTCTGCGACCATATATTTTTCTTTCTACTTGATCCAATTCTGTGGGTGATACCTTCCTTTGGGATTTTTGCTTAAATTTATTACAATTTCATTTTGAGCTTTATCTCATACTGGCTTCCCTTGAGAGATCCTATCTCTTTTTAAATTTAATTCTTATATCTTGTATTGTTTTCATTATTTCATTCAAATGTTGTTGATGTTTTCACAGTTTCTATTTCAGCACTTATTCATATCTTCTTTTGTGTTCCTTGAACATATATATATATATATATATATATATATAATTGTAATTTAGAAACCATTGTCTAGTGTGCTGTTTTCTCAGAGCATATCACAATTGTGGTACTAATTTCTGAAAAAGACACATTGTCTTGATTATTCATCTTATTTTTGCTTTTTCAATGGGCCCTAGGCATCTGGAATTCAGTCTTTGGTAGTGTTATTTGTTGTGAGAAATAGTTCTGCTTTTATTGGGTGGTTGTTTGGATACTTGGTTGCTATTTCCCCAGATCGTCAGGTAGTAGATCAGTTGAATTGTACTCGATGCTCACTCTTTGACCACTCTGTGTTGGTGTGTAAATAAGATGTTAGAAGAAGTCTCAGCTTGGCTAGGGATAGATGCAACTTCCAGGCTTAGGAATAAACCTCTTGTAAGCTTATAAAACTTCCTTTGCCAATCTTCAGAACTTCGTTGAAGGGTTTCTGTGTTCGCTTGTGTTTCTTAGGTGTCACGGACTGCAACCACAGTGGGAGAGGGTAGTGAGCAGAACATAAGATGCCACCCTTTCCTCAGGTGTAGTTTGATGGCTTTAGAGTCATGGAATGTATCATGATCTAGGATGTTTCAGCAGGTGTGAAAGTGGGCTGGTTTGGGAAATCTCTACATAGAGTTATTGGTAGCATTGTATACTCACCGGAGTGATGCAGCATGCAAGGTGGCTGATAGTCTGGCAGGCATGTGGAATGTGTCTGGGGCACATACCTGGATTTATGGAATGGGCTTGTGTTTTTGTGTAAGACTCAGTGGATAGGCATGCATGTGAGTCTGATAGGCAGGACGTAAAAGGAATATGTCTGAGGACCTACATGAAATATTGGATTTGGTGCCACCCAGAGCAAATGATAGGCATGCTGGTGGATACGGTGACTCTTAGGAAGGTAGAAATGGACCTGGGAAACCTACCTGGAGTTCCCAGTAAAATTATACATGTTGCAGGTGTCACACACACACACATGAAATGAAAATGAAATTTATTCCCTGGCAATACTGAAGCATGTATGGGCAAGCCGTATATGGTGGTTCTGTTGAACTTGTCCATATTGGCTTTCAAGGTCTAAGTTGAATAAGACAATGAAGACAACAGACCAGGTATCTTCCTCTCAAGTGGGTATCAGATCTCATTACAGATGGTTGTGAGCCACCATGTGGGTGCCGGGAATTGAACTCAGGATCTTTGGAAGAGTAGGCAGTGCTCTTAACTTCTGAGATTTTATATGCCTATTATATATAAATACACACACACACACACACACACACACACACACACACACACACACATATATATATATACAGTAGAAGCATGTGTTTATGTAAACATATACTTAGATGAGCTTGTACAATTTTAAAAGAAAGACATGATTGCCTGAGAATTTAATCAAATATCTTTGTCATTATTTTTCCCTTGTCCTTCCTTCTCCTGCTGCAGCAATTTCTCGACCCTTCTCATTTGTGGCACCTTCCCCATTTTCCATTTCCCCCTCTTCCCAGTCACATAAGCATCCCCATTTTTCTTTTTTCTCACTTCACATCATCTGTATTCTGCTATTTTCCACTCTAGCTTTACTTCCCCTGTCTTTGGCCCCTGTATAACTTCCTGGTTTCTGTGGTTGTTCTGTGCTTTATACTTAAACCTGGAGATTTGGGGCTAGGAAGTAGAAATAAGAAAAAGAAACATGCAGCATGTGTCTTTCTGGGCTTAGGTGTCCTCATTCAATATAATTGTTCCTAGCTCCATCCGTTTATTTCAAAACATCATGATTTCATTTTTCTTTAACTTTCCATTGTGTACATGTACCACAATTTCATTACCTATTCATCTGTTGAAGGATGTCTAGGGTAGTTTTTATTATCTGGATATTATGATTAGGGCATCAATAAATATTGCTGACTAAGTATCTGTGGACTAGGACATCAAGTACTTTGGGGGTATGCCAAGGAGTAGAAGATCCAGAACATATGCTGGATTTATTTTCCGCCTTTTTAACACTATGTATTTGAATTTCCAAGGTGGTTGCACCAATTTATATCCCCAGTGTCAGCGAATGGGTGTTTATCTTTTCCAGTCTCCCAACCATCGTTTGCTGGTTGTTTTGTTGAATTTAGCCATAACTTACTGGAATAAACTAAAATCTCCATGTTGCTTCAGTTTGCATATTCCTCCTTCTAAGCAGAAACATCTTTTGAGGTATTTCTTGGTCATTTTTATTATGCCACTGAAAACTCTCTGTGTAGAAGTCAATCATTTTTAACCATGTCATTTGTTTTTCGACTGTATTTTTTGAGTTCCTTGTATATTCTGGATATTAATCTTGACACATACAACTTGCCGAGATTCTCTTCTGTTCTATGGCTTTATTCTTTACTTGAATGATTGTTTCCAGCACAGAAGCTTGCTTTAGATTTATGAGGTCTCACTTAGTCATTGTCACCTTTAGTTCCCCGGCAAAGGGAGTCACATTCAGAAAGTCATTTCCTAGACCTATATCTTGTAGGGTACTGCAAATATTTTTTCTAGCAGTTTTATTCCCCATGTTTCAAACTGAGGTCTTGGATCAACCTAGGTCTAATTTTCATGCAGGATAATAGTTAGAGGTCTTATTTCATTCTTATGCACATGGACTACCAGTTTCTCCAGCACTATTTGTTGAAGATGTGGCCTTTCTTCCAGTGTAAATATGTTGCTCACTTTTCAGTTATCAGATGACTGTAGTTAAGAACACTCATGCTTGGTCTTCTGATTTCTTCTGTTGTTCTACCTGTCTGTTTTCAACATTACAATAGTCTTTGTACTATGAACTCTATAATATATTTTGACACCAAGAAGAGTACTACTTTAAGTATTCTTTTTGTTCAGAATTTCTCTGAATATTCAGGGACTTTTCCAGTTTAATATAAATTTTAGGAATTTTTATTTCTCTGAAGAATATTGTGGTTATTATATTGGAATTTTATTAATTCTGAACATTGCTTTCAGGAGGATGTTATTTTTACAATTTTAATTCTACTGATCTATGAACATGGGATGTCTTTCCATTCTCTAATGTCTTTCAAATATATATGAGTATTGCACAATCAGGTAATTGGTGTCACATTAAGGCAATTCTTATAATATAATCAAAGTTCTCATGTTGTGTGCTCCTCGAAATGAAACGCACTAATGAAATGTATTTACCCTCCACACGCTTCTGAAGCAGAATGACTACGAGGTAGTGAGGTACATGGACATTGATTGTGAAGTCAGTATGTATATATGCATATACATATATATATATATATATATATATATGTATATATGTATATACATATATACCCATCAAAAGATATATGCTCTTTGGATTTTTAACATGCTACGGCTGTGAAGGTGAGCCACTAATCAATTTGAAGCAGAGAAAGATGGCATCTGACGATTTAGAAAAGTATGACAAGATAAAGGTTTATACAAAAAAGGATGTATTATTTGGAAAAGTACAAATTGAGAGCAGAATAAGATACCACTTTATAGTCATTTATATACTTATAATAAAATAGTTGATGCAATGCAATTGGAGACACTGGTACCTACCTTGTGGTGACAGAAATAAAATAGTTTAAGTCACTTTAAAAGGCAATCAAATAACACCTTCACGTGATGACAATGTGATATATACATGCAATTGAATTCCTCTTATCTCTAAAGATAAATGAAATTATGCTTCCAGAAGTAGAACAGCCACTGTTGTTAACTATGTGATGACATGTTAAAACAATGAGCAAGAAAACAATTAGTTGAGACCCAGCCAAAGCCCTTGAAGCAAGGAGCCATTTTAAATGGGTAATTTGACCTGAGGTTCAAAAGCTTGATTCCTTGTATATTTTGGAGATCATACCTTTGTCTGATATGGAGTTAGTGAAGATCTTCTCCCACTCAGTAGAATGCCTTTTTGTCTTAATGACT
>JAQHUG010000073.1:2624448-2650048 GCA_028555095.1 Dicrostonyx torquatus
TTTTTCTTGTAATAATAAAAAAATCTAAAAAAGGAAAAAAAAGAAAAACAAAACAAAAAAAGCTTGATTCCAGACCTTTGCTGTATTCATTTAAACACAGACTACCTGAAACTGTCAGATTGTAGCTACTGATATTCCTGCTGTGAAGTCAAAGGAGGAGAAAGGGAAAGTGGAAATTGTGGCCGAACTGTGAGGCTAAAAGTAAAGGAGCTCAAGGAGAGCAAGAGCTGGTAACATAGGAATGAAGAATACTGTTACAAGTACCCAGCATTGACTTCTGCTTCCAGCAAGAGCAGCTGACTCTGGCACATCTACTTTTATGAGAATGAATACCAAGAATAAAACTTCTCACACGTGTACCCCTTTGCCTTTCCTTACAAATCTCCTACTTTCCACATAGTAGGAAGAAACTCAGGAAAATATCTTACCCACCATATTATCACCCTCTTCTATTGTAGAATGCAACAATGTATCTTTTAAAAATAACTTTCATTTTTCATATTTCATAAAACTTCATCATTTCCCCCTTTTCTTTCCTCACTCCAAGGCCTTCCATATAACCCCTATTTCTGTTTAATTGTTGTTACACACACACACACACACACACACACACACACGCACCACATACACACACACACACACACACACACACTACAGATTGCTTAGTCCACATAATGTTACTTACATGTATTTTCAGGGATAACTATTTGAATGGATTACCAATTTGTGTGTTCTTTCCTGGAAAGGTTTTTTTTTTTCTCCTTCCCTCAGCATTACTTAGTAGACTATATTTATTTGTCCAGGGTTGATACCTTATAAACTTTCCCACTTCCACATAGGCATGGCTATTGGTGTCATTCTTATTCGGTCACATTTAGGCAGCCATGTTGGTGGAATGTGATCTGACATGAAAGTTTCCCCCTTAAAGACTAGCTTTCATGGTGCCAAACACTGCTATGCAAGCCTTCAAAGGAAGGAAGCAAACAACACTCCTAACCAGTTACGATGCCTATCTATTGTCTTTTGAGTGAACAACTGAGTAAAGTTGGAAAGGAAAAAAATGAATGGGAAACCTGAAGCTTAGAATAAAACCTGTCTTTTTGCAAGAGGAATGGGTGGTAGAGACTTAAGACTTAAGGAATCATGTATGACCACTCTCCATCTAGTGGGTTCTAGTAAATCCAGAGGAGACCCAAATGGCAGTTTCCACAAAGACAGATTTTGTTCATGGGTATATTATCAGATAGCTATAATTTCATAGTTACTAAAATATTTTTGTCATACATACAGTAAATGAATAAGATCAATATTTTTATTTCAGGCTTGTTTTAGTCATAAGGTGTTTAAATTTCCAATAAATGAGTAAGCATTTTTATTGTTTTTCCTCTTTGTTTGTTTAGGGGATTTTTGTTGTCATCACCACATTTTTTTTTGTGATAAGGTCTTATTTTATAGCCCTGGGTAGGCTCAACTGTGCTCTGAAGCCCAGGCTGGTTTTGAGTTTACCCCAAACCTGCTCATTGCTAGAACTATAGGTAAAAGCCACCATGCCTAGTTAATCTCTCTTTTTAAAAAAATATTTTTGTGTTTGTGTGTGTGTGCGTGTGTGTGTGTTTGTGTGTGTGTGCACATGCATCTGGGATCAGAGGTTCCCTTTAACTGGAGTTACAGACAGTTGTGCTCAGCTTAGTACAAGTGCTGTGAACAGAACTCAGGTCCTCTGGAGGAACCACAAGCACTGTTAACCTCTGTGCCATCTCTCCATGCCCTGGTCTTTATTTTTAAGTGGTATTCATAACACACAAAGGCATACAAGGCCATAGACCTCCTCCATCTTAAAACAACGATTGCCTTTGCACTCTCAGTTACTACTTCTTAACAAAACAAGCAGCTGTATCAGTGAAGATGTGACCTGTTGTATGTTTCTCCTCCCTAAGAATTAAAGATGAAGTGAGCTTCCTCTTGGAAGAATATTCTCTTTGCCATCAAGCTGGCATTAATTTCCTGTTCAAAAGGGACATATTGTCAATGTGACACTTTAATCAGCCACCGATGTGAACGGGAAACACTGACTTCACAATCAATGTCGATGCACTTCATGTCACCTCACTACTTCGTAGTCATTCTGCTCCAGAAGCGTGTGGAGGGTCAATACATTTCATTAGTGCGTTTCATCTCGAGGAGCACACAACATGAGAACTTTGATTATATTATAAGAATTGCCTTTAATGTGACACCGATTCCCTGATTGTGCAATACTAGGCATTCAAGTGCTGGAGGGCAACCAAATTATCCTTCACCCAACTGTTCATGGTGCTGTCAGCTGCAAAACGTGCTGCAAATGGAAGAAAATGAAACCCAGCCCAGACTTCACAGTAGATACAAATTGCACTGTCACAAACCCAACACCCAACAGGATCACAGAAGTTAACTTTGAAGGCCACCAATGAAAAGTAACAATTCCTTTAAATGTCTAATTATAGTAGTACACATACTTATGACTCTGAATTTTAATAGTTATTTTCACAGTCCACTACATAATTAACTGCAATGGAATGTTTATGTGATTTTTTTTATTTCCTCTTAGTGAGCATGAGAGAAATGCAAAGTAAATGCTTTCTTCCCTCCTGAACCTCCACTTCAAATTTCTTGTGTTGACATCATGCAGAATTTGCTCTTTCCTAGGATGTCCCACTAAGCTAAGGGGTTTCCAATCTACTTCTGTAGAGCAGGTATTTCTGAACACATATTCATTTTAACTTTCATTGTAATAATATTTTTGCAATTTATTTCATTAAATTTGTCAGGAATTTTCTTGCCTGTTTAATTTTTGTTTAAATTTGCTTAATTTTTGTAATAGTTTCAGCATTTCAGAGAGTATTGCAGAGTCAAGGATTTGGGAATTATCAACCAAGCATGTTTCTCTTCTTAGGTTCTTTTCTGTATCAAGATGTATCTTCTACTTAGAATGTGTTATTACTGCAGCTTGGCATATTCAGTGGCCATCTACTCATTTACAGGTAGAAATCTTTCATGGTAAACATTTGAGATCCATTTTCTCCTTTCTGACCGTCAGCCCATCCCCCACCCCCACCTCTCTCTCTCTCTCTCTCTCTCTCTCTCTCTCTCTCTCTCTCTCTCTCTCTCTCTCTCCTCTCATCTCAGCATTCTGAGACCCTAGGCCTTTATGGTTTCTGATATTGTTTTAGCAGTCTGAATAATTCTTTTCCCAGACACTTGGCTAGAATTTGTCTTGTCAGCTCTTCTTGCTTTTTGCCATTTGCTGGACAGTACCTCACCACAATTTCTGATCCAAACCACTAGTCAATATTTTTCTGAGACTATGGATGGGGAAGAAACAAAACTAAGATGTACTTTTGCAGAAATCACGTTTGTCTTCCTTGAGGAAAAAAATAAGTAGTTTCTTTAAAATGCTAAATAAAACCTGTAAATGTGTATTACCCATACTAATGCATAAATATTGCAAAACATGATTTTACAAAACCACATACCATTAAGATATTTTCTAGCTAGTCAGTTTTATAAATAAAATCCATATTTTTGTCAAGAAATAGGGATTATTGTATAAAAAACATTTTATGTAATAATACTTTTTATCATCCAAATATATTAATGTATTTAAAGTATAAGAGTCTTTTGTGTATTGCTAACAATGATTGTTTATATTTGGCAGCTGAGGTTCAGTATGTATATTGTTCACTGATGACCAGAATCCAATATAAGTAGCCAAGCATGGTATTTTGAAAGAAAATGATCCCCAAACAGAGTTGCACTACTAGGAGATGTGGCCTTGTTGGGGGTAGGTGTGGTCTTGTTGGAGGAAGTGTGTCACTATGAGGGGAGACTTTGAGATCTTCTCTGCTCAAGCTACACTCCATAAGATAGTTCACTTCCTGTCACCTGCAAATCAAGATGTAGCTTCCTCTCCACACTCAGCTCCTTCTCCAGCATCATGTCTACCTGCATGCTGCCATGACTGACCATGATAATGGGCTAAAATTTCTGAATCTCTAAGCCATCCAATTAGATGTTTTCCTTTACAAGAGTTGCCATGGTCATCGTGTGTCTTCACAGCAAAAGAAACCCTAATTAAAACTCTGAGTATTTTATTTTACTCTTTAGATTTATTAATTTTATTTATGTGTATGAGAATGTTTTCCATGTATATGTGAGTACTACATATGAGCTTTGTACCCTCAGAGGCCGGAAGGGAACTTCTAATATCCTGGAACTAGAGTTATGGGTGAATGTGTGCCACCAGTGGGTGCTGGATACTGAACCCTGCTCCTGCAAAGGAATAATAATAATAAATATCTTTAGCTGTTGAGCCATCTCCTCAGCCACAATTTTTAACACAGAAGCAGGGATAGTTGTGGGCTAGTCACCAAGTACAGAGCTACAACACTGATGTTCACAGTCATGGTGTTTACCTTCAGCAAGTATTCAGAGTGTATTTACTTAAACTTCCATGCATATAACATAGGTGTATGTTAGAGATCTCAACAGGGCTACTAAAGGTCTGCATTTAACACACTCAATAATTCTCTAGGTAAGTGTCCTTCTTCTGTCCTGAGGTATACGATGACTGTTCCCTTCTTTGTTCAGGCCTGCCTTTTGAGCTTCTGCACTGGGAAGATTCAAGCACAGTGCATCCGCATGCACCCCTGTGCATCCTTCCTTCTTTATGGAAGTTCTCTCAGAATTCTTCTAAGATGCATTCTTTTAATAGGAACCTACTCAAATAGCTGCCCCTTGCTCAGAGGAGGCTCAAGTGGAGTTCTCAACTTCTCTTTTTTTATCACTAAGTAAAGAAATAAGAAACATCATTAGATAAGCAACAACACATTCAATAAAACAAAAGTTTATATTTAGTAAACATGATTCTAAAAATAAAATGTAAGCATTACTTATGATATGTGGGGTAATATTCTCTACAAAGATAAATGCAATTAAAATTTTAAGAAAATTGCATTTAGGAAAAAAACATTAAGTGGAACAAGTAAAATCACTTTAATTAATGAAATTATACAATTTAATGCTTTGTCAACTTAAAAAAAGAATTAGACAAATATCCAAAGTAAAGACTTACAGGGGAAAATCTACATTTCCATATTTTTGAAAACTGTATAATGCTTTGAAGTATTAAATGCACACACACACACACACACACACACACACACACACACACACAATGTGGGATATGCTTTCTTACAAACATATGCTTACAAGTGCCCTGAAAAGTCCTCAAAAGTTACTGAAGAAACTTGCAACAATACTTGAATGGTTAAGCATTAGACTTAAGATAACTGCTAAGTGTATTCTGGGCATTCTGAATTTGATAATGTCTACAAATATGTCATTGATTTCTGAGTATACAAATAAATATCAGAAACAGATAATATTGGCAAATATATCCTAAAGGGAAAACGAGAGAGGAGAAATTTGTGATAGCAGTAAGAAGGAATCCTGCAGCTTCTTACTGTAAAGTCACAGTAAGAGCCTACCTCAGCTATGTCTACGTGATAGAAATGTAGCATTGTCCCATGTATCCCTTGAAGGAATAAGTGGCCTAGAATTGACTAATGGGGAATTTCTTTCTTGACCTCCCTTTCTGTAGAAGGCCTCATTATAAACTTTTTTGTATCCTGCTGTTGACATCAGTAGAAACAGCAACTCTCAACTAGAAGATCATGCAAAACTTTTTTCCACCAAGCAGAATTTAAAGGAAGCATGAAGATTCTGCCATGAAATTTGATCTCTATTCACAGTTTGAGATGGCATTTCGCCAGAGTATCCTGGTGTAGCAGGGTCCGTCTTTATTTCTGTTGCTTTCATTGGTTAAATAAAGACTCTGCCTGGCTTGTAAAATAGGTCAGCCCTTAGGTGGGCAGAGTAGACAGAATGGAGGTTCTTGGAAGAAAGAAAGTGGGAGAGTCTCTGTGATACTTCCACTGCAGATGGATGCAGGTTAGACTTTTCCGATAAGTCACCACCTCGTGGTGACACACCGATTATTAGGAATGGGTTAGTTTATGATGTGAGGCCTAGCCAAGAAGAGGCTGGTGATGATGGGCCAGGCAGAGTTTAAATGAATATAATTGTCATGTGGTTATTTCAGGCATAGGCAAGCAACCAGCGGCTGAGCGGGCCAGGGGCTGGGGGCTGGGAGCTGGGAGCTGGGTGCTGGGAACACAACCCACACCTCTCCCCCCTTTTATACAACATCCTGGAATCTCAGCACGATTTTAGCAGTTTAAGCAAAGAAAATAAAAAGTACTCTATATCCTCACCAATAGGAAATACACTCCAGAGGTTAAGATCTGATATTACAAATTCGCCTCGACAACTTCATTCCATTTCATTTTTGTGCAGTGTGTTCTGGTCATATTTACCACTTCTCCTTCTCTTCCAGACATAACTCTAGGCATTCAACTTTGTGTCCCATTTTATTTTCAGTCATCAAGTCCAATGTGTTTCTCTCTTATATTCTTGGATGCTCTACTTTCCACTGGAGCTTGGTTGACTTTCGTTTGACAGATACTTCATTGCAACACAACTATACTTAACGGTGGCTACAATGCATAATGAGATCAGAATATAAAATGTTCATACAGTATGCATAGTACAGACTATGTTACTTTTTTATTGATTCTCAAATGCTGATTGTTCAGCTGTAAAACTCGCTCATTCCCCTCTTCAGTTCTCAATTCGTTATTGTTAACACAACTTCATTTTTACATTGCTGCACTGAGGTCACCAGTCTCTTGAATCTTGAGAAAAAAAGTCTTTTGGTTTCTAGGGCTTCACAAAAGTAATTCAATTGACTTAGAACTTGACCTCAAACTAAATCAGTGAGATGATATTGAAGAGAAGTACAAACCATGCAAAATTCCTTTACAATCCACCACAGAAAACAGGTTTTCTGGTACCCATGCCTGGGGTGAGTGCTCTCCTTCCAGATGAATGTGAGGGATTGTTGAGTACTTCTAACAAGTCACCAGATACAATGTGCTTATTACAGTAGCATCATCCATCAGAGCCAATGGGTTCATGTCTCCAGTATGAGGGGGGGGGAAGGGAATCTTCTTGGAAAGACTTGAAAGTTGTTACATGCTCTAGAGGAAATTAGATTTATTATTTATTAATAGGACTAAACTTATGATGAACAAGAGTAATTAATATGCTCCTCTGGTTGTAATGAAGGCCAGAGAGAATTAAGCAAGAGGTTAAAAAACAAAAGCATGCCTGTGCTTAGTGGCTAGGGAAAAAAATCTTTACTTTTATTCTGTCTCAGTATAATTTCACAAATGAAATATGACTTTTGGATAACAAATAAGTCTATCCTTTTTATTTATTTTATCTCAACAGGAGCATTATGTGTATACTTTGGAATATATATATATATATAATATATATATATATATATACACACATATATACATACACACACATATATACACACATATATATGTATATATATACATATATATATGTAAATACATATGTATGTAGCCCTGCCATTTTGGAACCTGCAATGCAGATCAAGCTACTCTCACATTCACAGAGTCTCACCTATCTTCATCTCTTGAGTGGTGACATTAATAGTGTATGCGACCACACCCAGCTTATAAATAGTCCATGGGATGATATGCCTAACAGGTGATATTTTGGAACACTGAAGAATTAAGGGCATTGAGCTAAAGGCTGCTGCTGAGCACAGAAGTGTAAGAGCCTTATGCAAATTTGTAGAGCATCTTCGTATTAATAATTAGTCATCCTGACCTACTCTGAACATGAATCCCCTAGCAAAGGTCCTCCATGGCTCATCACTAATATGTTGGATTGTTTTCATGAGGAAATTCTGCACTCTGGAAAAGAATGGCACCATGTAAATCCAAGGTCAGGTTTTATTGTATTTGTTACTACTGTAAAACCCAACCATCCCGGATAGTTTAGTTAAATTGAATTTTCTATTTAATGGAGCCATCCAAAATACCTTTAAAATTCTTTTGTGTAGGCCTATATTATCTGCATTAATCTCTTTCTTTTTTATTATTACAAGAAAACTTTACATTTTATTAATCTCTTTCTAGTCATAGAAATTAAAAAGTTTTTAATTACTCTTTATTTTATTAAAGCTTTTTTTATTTTTCTGGAAGAAATAGCATTAAGGACAGAAAAGAAATAGAAAGAGAAGACTGATTTATCCTTCCTTTGCCTAATGATTTGTCCTATGACCTAGAGACTCACCCATCCTGTGACTCCACATATTCTGCAGTAGAGAAGGCAATACATGCACTGCTCATCTTCCCCAAATGCAAGGAACTCCACATCGACAAGGGAAAGAGCTGTACATTTGTCAGCACAAAGCACAACAGGAGTGTTAAAGATTCTGTCGTTAGAGAAAACCAATGAGCTAAATATAGTTTATAGCCTGAGGGTGCTCGTGTTTGATTCATTTTAGAGGGTGTTGCTATCATATTAAAATTTAATAAGTTATATCTGTTGCCTAAAAGGCTATTTGAAACTCATATCTGCCAATAATCAAAGTTTTACCTTAGGTTCTAGTCTTTTTCATTCGGATAGGTGCCGTGTAGCAGAGACCTTTCATACCCTAAATGTCACACTACAGAAATTAAAATCTTCATCTCATGAAGAGACCAGCAAAAGTTCCAGCCAGCTCATGTCTTTTACTAAAGATTCAGAGCTGTCTTCTTATTTTACACTTTTACAAGGGAGATGTCTCAGTATCGTTAAAGTTATTATTTACTTTTCCCTTCCTCTTCTAGTAGCCATTTTAGTCTTTTGACTTTGTTGGAGTGATAAACTAAAACTAATGATAGAGTTTGATTTTAAAAAAGAAGATGAACTTGGTTATGAGCAGACACTATTTCAATCACTGACGATAAAATGAAATTCATACCATTTTTGTTGCTGAGTTTTTCCATGGGGAAAAAATGACAGAATAAGTAAACATAAAATTATAAAAAATAATTCTGGCAGAGTTTTGAGCATTCTACTAACATACCACACACAAAAGATTGGCAAAGTCAGCCTACAGGAGGAAGGATGAATATATTTGAAGGATGCAGATACATCAGTTTCTTGTAGGTGAAAGAATGTCCACAAAGAATGTGTATTCTTTTTATCTTTCCAAGCTTTTTGGAACAGTATGCTTCCGTGTGTGTGTGTGTGTTTGTGTGTGTGTGTGTGTCTGTATGTCTCTGTGTGTGTGTGTTTATGTGCTGGGAAGAGAACTGACTCCTACAAGTTATCCTATGGTCTCACAGGGATCAAATTCAGGTCATCAGTATTGCAGCAATTCCCATTACACACTGCACCATCTCGACAGCCTGTGAATGAGTTTTCAAGAGGATGCTACACTTCAGTCTTCTTAGAGGCGTGGAGATGAAGGGGGTGCATGATGCTTTGGACCACAGTGTGAAACACATTTATGACACTCTCTCAAGTCCAGTTTAATATGATAATAGCCATAAAAACATTCAAGTCTTGAAGGGCATGCTTCAGAAATTTGTTTCACACGTGCAAACTGACAGCAAAGGTAAAGAAATAATTCAACAAACAGAAAACTTTCAGAACTAGTGTCAGGTTAAGTGAACTTAAAGGATAAATTATAAAGTTAAAGCCAATGGTCTAAATAGACCAATTAAAAATTCTACATTTTCAGAATGGACAAAAGCAACACTTAACTACATGTGACCTACAAGATTCATAATTTAAAGTGGTTGCACAAGTTTGCATTCCCACCAACAATGGAGGAGTTCCCCTTACTCCACAACCTCTCCAGCATAGGTTATCATTGTTGTTTTTGATTTTAGCCATTCTGACAGGTGTAAGATGGTATCTCAAAGTTGTTTTGATTTGCATTTCCCTGATCGCTAAGGAAGTTGAACATGACCTTAAGTATCTTTGGGCCATTCGAACTTCTTCTGTTGAGAATTCTCTGTTCTGATCATTACCCCATTTTTTAATTGGGTAGTTTAGAATTTTTATGTCCAGTTTCTTGAGTTCTTTGTATATTTTGGAGATCAGGCCTTTGTCTGATGTGCGGATAGTGAAGATCTTCTCCCATTCAGTAGGATGCCTTTTGGAATGCAAACTTGTGCAACCACTTTGGAAATCAGTGTGGCGGTTTCTCAGGAAACTGGGAATCAACCTACTGCAGGATCCAGCAATACCACTCATGGGAATATACCCAAGAGATGCTCAACCATACTACAAAAGTATTTGTGCTACTATGTTCATAGCAGCATTATTTGTAATAGCCAGAACCTGGAAACAACCTAGGTGCCCCTCAATGGAAGAATGGATCCAGAAAGTGTGGAATATATACACACTGGAATACTACTCAGCGGAAAAAAACAATGACATCTTGAATTTTGCATGCAAATGGATGGAAATAGAAAACTCTATCCTTAGCGAGATATCCCAAACCCAAAAAGAAGAGTGTGGTATGTACTCACTCATTAGTGGACCTTAGCCATTAACAAAGGACATTAAGCTGTAAGCTGTAAGCTCACAAGCCTGCAGAATCCAAATAGCAAGGTGAACCCAAAGAAAAACATATAAAGATTTTCCTGGAAGTCGGAAGCAAACAAAATCGTCAGACAAAAGTTGGAAGCACGGATGAGGGGATGGTTGTGGGGGTTGGGATGGGGGGAGGGGGAGGTGAAAGGGAGGGGGTAGAAGGGAGAAAGGAAGAACCGTGGAGAGCCTGGGGTTGTGGGAGGGTGGAGAGGGAGTAAGGGTGGTTATTGGGGAAGGGAATAAGATATCTACATTAACGGGAGTCTTTTTAAGATTTGCAAGGGACTTGTCTCTTGAGGGGATCCCAGGCATTCATAAGGAGGTCCCAGCTAGGTACTTGGGCAGCAGAGGAGTGGGTGCCTGAACTGAACTTGTCCCATAGTTACTTTGTTGAATATCTTAATCGTCACCATAGAAATTTCGCATGATGGATGGAGATAGAGCCAGAGACCCACATTCACATCAGAACAAGGGATCGAGCTACCAAGCTCCAGTGGAAGAGCAGAAGGAGGGAGAAAATGAGCAAGGAAGTCAGGACCGACCGTGAGGGACTGGCCCACCAACAGAGACAGTGGGCTTGATCTATTGGGAGCTCATCAAATCCAGCTGGACCAAGACTGAATGAGCAAATGACCTAACTGGACTCTATGAATGTGATTGCCAGTGGAGACTGACTGAGAAGCCAACGATAATGGCACTGGGACCTATCTCTTCTGCATGTATTGACTATTTGGGAACTTATTCTATATGGATGCACATCTTCTTAGACCGAGATGGAGCGGGGAGGGCCTTGGGCTCCCCATAGGACAGGATAACCTGCACCATCTTAAGGAAGCAGGGGGAGGGCGGTAGGGTAGTGGAGGAGCAGGAGGGCCGGGAACAAGGGGAGTAAATGTAAATTTTTCTTTTAACAATAAAAAAAAATAAAAATAAAAAATTCATAATTTAAAAATAAGTTAAAAGATGGAGGAAAATACAGTAGCTAAGCATAATAAATAAAGAAAGCAGGGTGTTTATATAAATTTAAGAAGAAAGGAATTTTGGGACAGTGATGAAAGTATTCATATGGTGAGAAGACAATTGTGATCAGAGTGTATACACCTTAAAATAGTAGGACGTTAAAATAGCAAAGCAAGAAGCAATTGTGCTACAAGGAAAGATGAAGAAATCCATTATTTATTATGGAGACTTTGAACCACTTTACACATATCTAGCCGCCCTTAGAGACCAAAATTTATTAAGGATATCATTGAAATCATGTTACATAATTAGGATTTATAGGTGACTTCACATAATAACCACTAGTTACATATGTGTCTTGGAATAGTCACCAACATAATCCATAACAATAGTCCTAACCAGTTTCAAAAACCAGAAATCAGTTTCTGCTCTCACCACACAGCAGAATTAACTAGAAGGCAGCGTAAAGAAGAAAAGGGAAAGGAACATATTTCTCCTTAAAACATGTGCAGGAACATAAGTCACAGATCAGAATAAGCATATTTCCTCAATACTTCCTACAAAATCTCACTCAAAGGAAGAGAGTAGACAGACGGCTGCCTGCAGTGAACAGAGGTGCGCACATTGTGGAAGAAATGTGGAGAGTACACATCTAGTTATAAAACGGGAAATAGAGAACTCACGTACATGGGGTTTTCTGTGTTTAAAGACAACGTAGTGTGTATCTTGAAATTCATGAAGTAAGATCTTGACTAGACAGCGGCACTCAATTGAGAAAACTATGGGTAGTGGTTGGTGGACATGCAATTAGCTTTATATAGGTAACCCTTCCACAATATACACACACCAAAATGTTGTTTACAACATGAATTTTTTAAGTTAACAATAAAACTGGAAAATATTTTAATATAGTTTGAACCAGAATAAATAAAAATATAACTAATCAAAAATTGTGGGAAGCAATGAATGAATTCAATATTTATGGAGTAATAGCATTTGGTGCTTATAAGAACAAAGAAATGTTGAAGATAAACAGCTTAAGTTCCAACTTAGAAAACTAGACAAGAAAACCACAGTAAATGAAACTGGAAACAGCATGCAGATACAACTTAGTGAATGGAAGAAGAGACATTCAAGCCACATACATGACAAAGATTTTATATGTAAGTAACTCCAAAAGCTTTATACAAAAAAATGGCACTACAATTAAATAGGCAAATGTCTCAAAAGGAGACAGTGTTCACCCTCAATCAAATTCAAATGTGTCAAAACCCTAAAGAACTACCCTTCAACTCCATCAAAAAGCATCCATAGCCAAAACCATGAAGAAATCAGTTTCTACCAATGATATATAGAAAACGTAATACTTCCCCAACTTTTTGCATTAAAAATTATTAGAGTCATTAGTTAGAACAGCGAAGATAGGCTCAAATAATAAAAACATAATTCCCATATGATCTAGTAATCTCAATGCTAGGCAAATATCAAAAAGAGTAACCTGACTATGGCAATAAGACACTTGCACTCCTGTGTGCATGCACCACTAGTCTAAATGTTTAAGAAGTAGAAGCAATTAAAAGTGTGCCATCAGGTGATTGGTTCAGATAGCGGAACAAGAAATAGTGTGTTTTATCAGTCAGCACAGGCTGACTACAGAAAACAATACTGTACTGTATGAATTATGATTCTAGATTAAAAAAAACTTCCTGAGTTTTTAACATAAAGAACTGATAAACATATGACAACAAATATATTCAACATGATTTGTTAACATGATATTTACATGTTTTAAAATATCATATGACAATCTAAAAGTAAGTAATAACTCTTCATATTTTTGTGCCAGTTAAATTTTTGGAAATCCATCTATACCCCCAAACCAAATCTAAAGTAATCAGAAGAAAATAGAAAAAGCATACAGAAAGCAATTACATCTTTTTGAGAAAAACAGAAAAACAAGTAGGCTATAAGTTTCCACTTTGGAAAGATTAATAAAATAAATAAACTTTGAGCTGGATGATAATGATAGACAGATAGACAAGTTATTGATGCTAAAAATGAAAGGATATACCACTATTGATTCTATCAAATTAAGACATAATCAAGAAATAGTATGAGTACACTTAGGTCAAAAAATTGTAGTTAGATAATGTGAACCAAATTACTCAAAAATACAATCTACAAAAAGTTTTCATGGGACACATAGATAATCTTAAGAAAACTATGTTTATTAAATAAGCCAATTAAAATATAAACATCTAAACAGAAAAAAAGATTTTGTATGAACAAAGAATATTGTCAGTTTTCATATTTTGCTATTATGAATATAAAGGTTGTCCACAAAATATAAGCAAGTTTAATCTAATAATGCATAATTATTTACAGCTGTTCATTATAATTATTTATCTCAAGTATGTAGGCTAATTAAACATCTGAAAGTCAATTATGTAACTAATTATCAACAGACCAGAGAATTTAAAAAGGTCAAAAATCTGGTCAATAGATACACAAAAGCAATGAGAAGGAAGAAATAAAACTGTCTTTTCCCCATATCTAGTATGATCATTAATACGGAAAATATAAAAATAAACACACACATTTAGGATTTTTAAGCGTTAGCAACATTGCAGAATGCAAAATTCCTATCTTAAAAAATTAATTTTTTCCTGTGTATCAACAGTGAAGAGATGAAACTAGAATTTAAAACATCTTATTATTTTGTTTGTACCGTAAAACAAAATAGTTATAATTCCATCAAGATACATACAACAGTTTTTTAAAGTTATTTGTTTTAGAATAACTTTTTAAAAGTGTTTTTTAATGTATCTTGATGGATTTATAACTATTTTAAAAATTATTTGTTTAACCATGATGGAGAAACCCACAAAAACATCTGAGCCGAGCAAGTGGGAGCTCACTAACTTCAGACTGACAGCTGGGGAACCTGCATAGGATCAAACGAGGCTCTCTAAATGTGGGAGACAGTTGTGTGTCTTGGGCAGCTTGTGGGCCACTAGCAGTGGAACCATTATTTATCCCCAAATAATGGAGCCCCTTCCCTATGAAGGCCTTGATCAGCCTAGATAGAGGGGAGAGCCTTGGTCCTACCTCAAGTGATGTGACAGACTTTTTTGACTCGCCATGGGAGACCTCACCCTCTCTGATGAATGGATGGGGGTGGGGTGGGAAAAGGTGGTGGAAGCAGGAGGCCTAGAGGGAGAGGAAACTGGAATTGGCATATAAATAAAATTGCTTTAAAAATAAAAAAAATTGTTTTAGTGTTTTGTCTACACACATGTATGATCCCCAAATATGTGACTGGTGCCTGTGGAGACCAGCAGAGAAAGTCAGATACCATGAAAATGAAGTTACAGACTCTTAGGGATTACTATGTGGGTTCAAAGAACTAAACATGGGTTCTCTGGGAGAGCAGCAAGTGTTCTTAACACTGAAACATTTTTCCAGTTCTCGCATATGTACAACAAATTTTTCTGAGGGAAATTAAAAACTTTGATGAAAGTTATCAAAGAATAAATATAGCCCCTGATTAAAATGTAGATTTGTGACCTTACTATCATACAAAAAATATGTATTCCATGGGAACCTCATTGAATTCATTGAATTGGGGTTTTGCTATTAGGCTAATAGTATATGTCATGAGACTCTGACAGTGTGAGATTATAGGAGAAAGCTGAAGTTCCAGTCAGGTCCATTGTCGGCTCTACAGTGTCCTTGCGTTGTCATGTTCTTGGATTATACACATTAAAATCATTTTCGATTTGCATTTTCATGACTAAGATGCTCATCAAGAGCACTTTAATGGTAAGAGAGTCTCTGTTCATGGAGATTTAGAGTCATTCTTGTCAAAGATGTCAGTTCTGCCCAGTTAGATCTATATATCCAACACAGCTCCCATCAAAGACTCTGCAAGGTTCATTATTGCTCAAAATGTTCAGAATAAATGACCTTTGAGTGCTCAGCCCTAAATGGAACATATTTATCATTGTCTTGTGGCTCAGGAATGATCTCAGAAGTGGGGGTAGAAGGAATTTAAGAACAGTAGTCAGGGATTTAGTGTTGTGAATTGCTGCCTTCAAGGCATGGCAAGGCTACCGTATGTTTAAACCATATATGTTGTAACTATCTCCACAAGTCCCACATTACACTGGGTCCCCCAACACTCCATCCTAATGTGAAGAAAACTCTCAAGATTCAAGCCATCCCTGAGGCAATGCGGTGAGTTCATAGTTTCTGGAAAAGAGGGGCAATTTTTCTTTTCAGTGTTCTAGACACTGGGAATACTCTGTACTGTGGTAAACTGTCAACCCACCACACTTACGTAAGCAACCATAATGGAAACATGACAAACATAAAAGGCAAATAGTTGGGAAGAGGAAGGGATTTGTTGAGGAGGCAAGAGAAGAAAATAGTACATCATATGATCAAAAGATGGTATATACTCCATGGGATCGTTCAAAACTAAGTAATTCAATTAAAATAAATTTTTTTCCTGTGTACATTAATGTATTACTTATTTTATTTTATTTATTTTTCTTTATTGTTAAAAGAAAAATTTACACTTCCTCCCCTTGTCGGGTTTTTTTTCTGGATTTTGATGATTCAGTAGTTAATATGAGGAGAGTAAGTTCCTGGAATAACCAACTCGATAGGAAGGTAAAAGCAATACTGGCTGACTGACACTGCCTGACTTCATGACTTGTCATGACTCTCAGGAGCCAAGGCAATGGCCTAGTGGTATAAAACAAGCAGGCGGATTAAATGATAGCTCAGAATAGTTCTCACTATGGACAAATGACCTTTGATAAGGGAGGAGAGACCACGTACTGAGGGAGTCTTTTCAATGACCAGTGCTAGAACAACTGGACACTTAACCACCAGAAGAGTATGACAACAAAACGAGTCTAGACCCAGACCTTACACCTCTCACAAGAATCACCTCAAAACAGAACCCAAATGTAAGCTAAACTATGAAGCTGTGGAAGTGTTAGAGAAGAAGCTTTACTTGAGCTGGGCATGGTGGTCACTTATATAGAAATATTATCTCAGCAATGATACAATAAGGAAATAATTGACAATTTGGAAACTTTAAAAGAATAACAGTGTAAATCATAGACTGGACCTAACTATTTAGTAAAGCTATCTGACAAGGGACAATTGCTTGAAATGCACAAAAGCGTCTTAAATTTCTACAATAATCAAAAAAAGAAATATGTTCTATTGTTGCACCAATGAAGATACACAGGTGACCAGTGAGGATCTGAAAATGTGTCCCATAAAACAGGCCATTACATAACTATAAATAAAATTTAAAAAAGAGATGCCACATTAGTGGTCACCTATGAGAAGAGTCTATACCCAAACCCTGCCATTTTTAAATGCCACAGAGAATAAGAAGCAACAGGCATCCTCTTCCATTTTCTTTTTTGGCAGACATGAAAAACAGTATGGTCACAATTGAAGATATTCTATCATTTTTTACATAATTAACCAATATCTTACAATCTAGGAGTCATGCTTCTTGATATAAACTCAAACGAAAAGAAATCATGTGTTCACACAAAGAGATGTGACAAGATGTTTATAACAATTTTATTCATAGTTATCATGAGTTGATTGTTTCGGGTGCTCAAATGATGGGACATCTTACAGTCATACACTTAAACTGTTCAACAGTAAAAAGAAATGAGTTATCAAACCATGGCTACGTATGGAGGAATCACAAATGCCTTGTTAAGTGAAAAGAAATCGAATCTGATAAAATGTACAAACTGTGGAGTTCCAACTTTAGAAATGATCACTATCTCCTGGTAAGAGGAGTGCAGGATAAACAGCTAGAGTACAGAGCAAGTCTGGGACAGTAAAATGTTTATTCATGTACTGTTGTGGTTACATTCATTGCAGATTTGTTCAAACCCACAGGAAGTACACTACTAAAGTAGAAAGCCTGCTGCATACCTCAGGCAGGGGCATTAGTAATGTCAGCAGTAGTTCAAATTGTAATAAATGTGCCCTTGTGGTGTGGGATGTCAATACTGAGAAAGGTTATGAAAGTGGTGGGCATGTGACATTCTAGAACTTAATATATAATATATATATAATAGATTTAGGCCCACTTTTTACTGTGGGCCTAAATCTCCTCTAAAATTGAGTTAATAAATGATAAAAAAAAATCATTGGTTCTGTTTTATATGAGTTAGTATTCTGCATGAGTGCAAAAGAGAAAGGGAGACACTAACACAGCCACAAAACATTTGACCTACAATCTATCCTGCATGAAAAATATGATAGGGCAACGGTGACAAAGAACTCATGGGAGTATCCAACCAAAATCTGATTGAGCTTAACGCCACCCCATGTAGTAGAACCCATGCTTAACACCAAGAACCAGAGATTAGATAGCCCAGAGACCTAAGGTAAAACCAAACACTGCAGGTCTACAAAAACGCATCAATAAATTGACTCCTAATGATATGTTGTTATAATCATAGATTGATGCCTTATCCAGTCATCATCAAGAAAAGCTTCCTTCAGTAACAGATGGGAACAAAGGCAGAGACACACGGCCAGACATTACATGGAGGGAGTTTAAATGGGTGCCTCCATCAAACCCCTCCCCCTAGAGCTTAGAAAATGCAAGGAAGAGAAGGCAGAAAGATTGAAAGAGTCAGAGCGGATGGAGAGCAGATGGAGTACACCAGTAAAACAAGGCCCACACAATCAACTAAACAAGGCACATAGGAGCTCACGGAGAAGGAAGCAGCAAACAGAGTCTCCATGGATCTGCACAGGGGCTTCTGTATATATGTTATAGCTATTAACTTAGTGTTTTTACGAGATCCTAGCTGTGACAACAAATAGGTCTCTGTCTCCTTTGACTGCTCTTGGGACTCTTTTTCTCATACTATACTGGGTTGCTTTGTTTAACTTTGATATGAAAGTTTTTGCTTCATCTTATTATATCTTATTTTGTCATGATTCATTGTTATTTCTTAGAAGTCTGTTCTCTTCTAATGAGTAACAGAAAGGAAGTGGATCCAGAGAGGAAGGAAAGCAAAAAGAAACTTGATGGAGTAAAAGGTGGGGAAACTATAATCAGGATATTGTATGAGAAAATAAGCTATTTTCAACAAAGAAAAAATGAAAAAAGAAAAAGAAACACAATAAGGATCAAAAACAAACGAATCTACAGGCACAACTTCCCACATCTGCCTCTGAGCTCAAAGACAAATAAGAATGATACTTTCTTTAATGAGGTAGAGATGTAGATAATCAGTCACTCCCCAAACTCTTCATATTAGATTAGCACCTTCCTCCAATTAGAGGACTCGAAGGCAATTGGTTCCCAAAAGCCGCGCAGTGAAAACAGTCAATATGAGTTCAACAGGCTCTAACACATGTGTCCCAAATTGATGGATTTAGTCAGCGTATTTTTCCAGGCAGCTAATTTTCCCCTTTGAAGTGCTCACCAAAGGTCAGAAGCAGTTTAAGCATCAAAGCTTTATGAAT
Organism: Dicrostonyx torquatus; assembly: GCA_028555095.1. Classification (NCBI taxonomy): domain Eukaryota; kingdom Metazoa; phylum Chordata; class Mammalia; order Rodentia; family Cricetidae; genus Dicrostonyx; species Dicrostonyx torquatus. The sequence goes on from JAQHUG010000073.1 coordinate 2,643,505, forward strand.
TAAACAGTTTCTTCATGAAAGAGGAAGTCGGCTTGCTTTAAGAAACGCTATTGTGAGCCACTCTGGCTAACCTTCAACTAGGATGCTTTCCACACTGGGGAGATCAATACTGCATACTATCCCAAAACTGACCCGAGACACTGGGTAGAGCAGATCCTCGATAAACAAAATGCTCACCTCCTTTATTCACTGATGCTGAAATTTCAACTTTTGCACTCTGCTTACTGGTGATGCTGTAAAGAATGAGGTGGGAGGATGTAGAAAAGTGCAGGGATATGAACCGCAGACTAAACAACACTGTAAACTCCTATGGAGTCTATTGCATTCGTTCTTTATGACAGAATCAGGTTAGCACAATGTGTCCCCCTTCCCATCTGAGCAGATGGTGTCTCCACTGCGAGTTTTGTTTGGCTTGATGAATGTACCAGGGTATTACATAATGTTTAATAAGCACACGTGGCTGTGTCCTTTTTACGGACATAATAGCTTAAAAGTCAATGTTTCATTGTTCTCCTTTGTTAAATGTTAATGTCTCTACCAACCACTATTTTTTTCATAGAAGTAAATTAAATATTTAAAATAAAATATTTTTTGTTTTTATTCTGCTTTAACCTTCGATTGGAGTCAATGACAAGTCTCTTTCACAGTTCAGGTAATAGTTCCTAATTTCTTTCAAACTTTCCAAGATACACGTGGTTATTTTTCTCTTGCGGTGTAATTTCTTCTTCTCCAATCAGCCTTTCTTCTTAGGTGTTTCCTGGGACACACAACACCAAAGTCAGTCACTGGCTAGCAAGGCTTTGGAATTGCAGCGTAAATGGTTTCCATTCTGACAATGTTCTTTGTGAATAGCCCCAGGCAAGTCTGTGGTGCTCAGGGGTCTGGTTTCTTTATCTCTTAAGTGGAGTGCTGTGAAGATTAAATTAGATGAAGAACACCATATTGCTCAATGGATATTATCATTATTATCATCTAGTATAACCCTTATCAAAGTCTTTAATCTATTCTTCAAAATCTCTAGCAAATGTTTCCATTACTATAATTGGATTGCCTGCACTGTTCAGTTACCCCCAAAGCAGCTCACAGTAACTTAAAAAGATTTTCTTTCTCAACAGGAGGGAAACCTTGTCTGGTACTGGAAACACAGCCAACTCTTCAGGGGTGGTGAGGCGATAGATATTAAAGAAGAACATCCTCCTGCCATTTCACTGAACCACTCTATTAACTGCATCCTAACACTTATCCTTATACCCGCAGATAAGCACAGCTCTGACCACTCATCAAAGCATCTCTTTGCACCAGATGGAGACAACTGCAGAAAAACCACAGCTGGTCCAACTATAAAGAATAAGTGATTATGTGGTGTACAACCCCAGTACGTACATCCACAACATCGCTCTGCACCCAAAACTCAGAAACATCATGGACGAGGGGGCAGAAAGGTTGTAAGAGTCAGAGGATCAGGAAATCTTATGTGAGACTGAGTCTCCTAGAAATGCCAGGAAAGCTTCACTCATTATCCTTCAACAGTAAGGCTGCTTAAAGATCTAAACAAAGGCAACAGCAATGAATGTACTAACATGGAATGGGAAGTCTCATGGTCGCTCCACTCCTAGACTTCAGACAACCAAGGATACTGAAAGAGTGGGGGCAGGGGGAGAGTGAGAAAGAGAGAGAGAGAAAGTTAGTTTTCCTCAGGGGGAAAACTAATTAGTTATCTAATACTAAATAATCAACTGCTTAATCCTGAAATATATCATACAACTAAACCTAAATGGACAGATTAGATCTGATTTTATTTATATATATTTATATATCAATTATGCATGATTACATTAAAATATAATCATATGTCATAATATTAATATATAAATATGCCATAAATAAATATATTAATATATAATTATACATATATAACAAAGAATAATCGGCCATGAATTTGAGAGCGAAGGAACAATATGAGAGAGAGTAGAAGAGAAAAGAGAAAGGTATAAGCAATAAAATTATATTTTAATTTAAAAAAGACATTGAATAAATATTCTATTTTACTTTGTTGTATGCAGAGGAAAGGTGGGTACAAAGCCCCATCCCTAGCAAGGATGTTATTGGCAATTGAGAGCTGCTGGGAAAGGTTAAAATTTTTTTAAGGCTATGACCCCTGTTAAGTAGATATTACTCCCAATGGATAGCTACCTAACAAAGAATATACAAACAACACAAATTCAACATTGTGGGATGAAAAAGAAAAGGGACACAGAGTTGTAGGGAGGTGGGGTTGTGGATCTGTGGGAAATGAGGAAGAGGAATGAATATGAGAATAAATAAGGGGCTGGAGAAATGACTCAGGAGTCAAGGGCACTGGCTACCCATGCTGAGAACTCAGTTTTGATTCCTAGAACCAAAATGAAGACTGAATTTCTCTATAACTCAAGTTTTTGGAATCTGATATTTCCTCTGGCACCAGTCATGCAAGTCATGAAAATTCAAACGTAAAGGCAAAACACCCCTGCAAATAAAACTAACATTAAAAATAAATTACATGGCACAAAAATTTTAATGAAATAGCATCAAATGCAAAGCTAAATGAATTTAAATAATGTTTATGTTAGTATACAATTCAGGAAACAAGCTTGTAATGGCATTGCAGAAAATTGCCCCTTTTGCCTACTTTTGGTAGGTCATCTGGTGTGTTTATATCAAATAATGAATTATGCTTTTTATTTTACTGCTAAAGAAAGTCTTAGCTTTTTGGATTATCTTGACTTTTAACTCAAAAGATTTGTTTTTATTTCTTTGCAATATCTATTACATTTATTCACAGACTTTTAATATTTTCTCTGGGCTGTAAATTTCTTAGGGATTTTTTTTTAGTTTGGGTGACAGAAACATTTTGAGTTGTGTTTGTCAGGGATTTGATAACAAGGCCCTCGTGAGTTCTTCTTCTTATTATTTTTTATGACTTCAAATGTGTACTGGATAGTTTTGTGTCAGTTTGACTCAAGCTAAAATCAGCTGCTGTGTCTTTGCATATTGGTTCTACCTCATCAAACACGAGGTAAATTTACCAATAGCTCCATGAGCAATGCTCACCACCCCAGCTCCAGGGACACAGCAGGTAGGTATATGGTGTGGGAAATCCTTCTGTATATGTGTTGCTTTTATTGCCTAACAATCAAAGCTGCTTTCAGCCAATGGCTTAACAGAGTAAAGCCAGGCAGGAAATCCAAGCAGAGGTATAGAGAGATTGTGGGCAGAGTTGGACAGAAGCCATGTAGCTGCCACAGGAGCTAGACACCTCCTTCAATGGAGTCCACTGAAACGTTGCCAGCCGACCACAACCTTGTGGTGATGCACAGATTAATGGAGATGGGTTAATTTAAGGTATAATAGCTAGCTAGAAATACACTTAAGCTATTGGCCAAGCAGCATTGTAAATAATAAAGTTTTTGTGTGATTATTTTGGGTTGGAGATGCCAGAAAGAAACAAATAGCCTCCAACTACAGATTGGAAGGCCAACATGGTCTGAAAGGTTTGGGGCAAATGCCTTTCACCCACTCTAGGTCCAGATGTTTCTGTGTCCATTTGGGGTCAGGAGAAAGTAGCTGAGATATGTCCATTACTCAGCTTTCCCCACCTAGGCAGGTGGTGGGGTCTGCTAGATTCCTGCCACCATACACAGAAATATTTCCAGGATATGCAGTATGCTGTATGGCAGATTTAGCTATTACTCTTTTTAAAAGACTTTATGTGCTGCATGTTCCCTTTCAGAGTTAAAGTGGTAAACACAGCTCCAACCTGGTGGTCCAAGAGCTGGCAGGAATGGTACCTCTCTCATATGGAAAGGTAGAGAGAGGTGGAACCAGCATCCAGAGCTACTGCAACCAAGCTGCTTACCATTTAAAAAGTGCTCCTGGTCAGAAAATAATTACAAAAATGCAATAAAGACACATTTAGATAAAAGGATATCTAAATGGGTGACTGTTTTAGATAAATGTACATAGGCTTGGGAGAGAGAGAAAAAGATTATAGACAGTTATAAATGGAAAAAATAGTTTTAAAAAATAAAATAAAGTCTTAAAAGACCCAGTGTAAGACAGTCATAGATTAATGAAATAAAGAAAAATAAAACATGTAAAGATAAAATATACAGAGAGTCTGGTATATTTATACTATTGTGCTTTCTTTCAATACTTTAACTGTGGAAAGAGTTAAGTACAGAGATATTTCATTGAATGGGCTGCTAAGCTAAAAAATATATATACTTTAAAGGTATCTTGATTTCAAAATTTGGGTTTAAGGATTTGTTGCTTCAGAAAAGAGGTTCTTCTTTTGCTTCCACAGATAATGAGGACCTGTGGATTCCTTTTAGACTAATATGGTTTGTTGGACCATAACCCTCAAAAGGTCTTCAAAAGGTCTCTATGAAGACCCCAAAAATTACTTTGCCAAACAAATATCAGGAAGCAGTTTAGAAAGAACTATGCCCAAATTCCCAAATACTGTTTTTTACATTTAGGTGTTTGTTTACATTTAAAGTGTGATATGCTATAGAGATTCGCATAGGTATGAATTTGGTTTATTGATAAAAATTTAACGTTAATTTTGTTATATGTATATTTCTGCTCTTGATTAAGGTGTTGAGTTTATGCAGCTCATTTAAAAATGTAATGTATAATTAAGAAATGCAGGTTAATAGATACTCATCTAAAACAGTCAAATTTGTAGTCATGTTAGGTTTTCTAGACTTATAAAATATATTTCAGTTAGATAGATAATTGTCAAACCTTTCAAAGACCTATGGAATATGACATTTAAATATTTTAAGAACTTAAGACTTTTTATGACAGTGTGACACATTTGCTTCTGGCAGCACCAATCTACTTCAAGAGAATGATGGTCATTAAAGAGGCTTCTTATGAAGTTTGTTAGCCATTTAGGCAAGAAACTGCTCTTGCCTAGACTGCTTGATATTATGCTGGATATTCAGGAACTGCATAAAAATGACTGCTGAACTTGCTTAAAGGTGAGATGGTCCTTTAGTGTTCCTGCTTTATGAAAGAACAAAAAAAGTCTGCTAGACATTCTGCAGGACACAAAGAAAGTTGCTAACAAACTGCCAATATAGGTGGAAGTGTCTTTGAAATTTCCTGCTACACAGAAAAGTCTGCTGGATACTATGGGCCAGTAGACTGAAGATGGGTGCTATAATGTTGCAGAAGAACTTTGGGTGACTGTCCAGGCAGCAAGATGTCTCTGTCAGTTCTAGAGTTTTGGAAGTTGCCTACAATGTACTCCCTGCTAACTTAGAATATATTATATCCTTTTGGAGTCTTTGATGGAGTTGAAGAATAGGTAGTTATAGTTACAGTTTTCCTTAGTTATAATAAAAGAGAAAGTACATATAAATATTGTAACTGTAATTCTTGCTTGACAGTTGTTTTGTTATATGCAATTTTACTATGAAAAAGTTAAAATCTTCCTTTTTATTTGAACAGAAAAGGAGAAATGATGTGGGAAGTCCTTTTGTATATGCTTTGCTTTTATTGGTTAACAAATAAAGCTGCTTTTGGCCAATGGCTTAGTACAGTAAAGCCAGTCAGGAAATCTAAACAGAGATTTAGAGAGAGAGTAGGCAGAGTCAGAGAGGCAATATAGCCATCATAGGAGACAGATGCCTCTACCAGAGCCTACCAAAATTTTGCCAGTAGACCATAACCTCATGGTGTTGCATAGATTAATAGAGAGGGTTAATTTAAAATATAAATGCTGTCTAGAAATACACTTAAGCTATTGACTAAACAATATAGCAAATAATTTAATTTCTGTGTGATTATTTTAGGTTGGAGCAGCCAGGAACTAATGAACAGCCTCAAACTACTGGTATATGTCACCATTAAATAACTTGTACCACTCTGCTCACAAATCCCATTTAAATACACTGTAGTGGGACCTCCTGAAATAGCCAGAACCATTTTTTCCACCGTGAATGAAGCAGGAAGCTATCTCTTATTGATGAAAGGAGTGGTGCAGTTTTTGCTGTTAAGGCTGAGTCAGGAAGTCTCTTAAAGGATCCACATCTCTGCTTGCTGCCAGTAAACAGAGCTTATCTAAAATTATACACTACCAAGAAGCTCAAATTGACACCCATTTTTGTGTGCCAAGAAGCAATTTTTTAAATAGCTTTCGTGGCTTTATGTTGTTATTGTTGCTAAATATTTTGGTGCTCTTTGTAAATAGAGACTACTTTTTTGTTTCCTGGACTTCCAACCCAAATAATCACATAGAAACTATATTAATTTCAACATTGTTTGGCCAACATATTTCTAGATGGCTCTTACTTCTTAAGTTAACCCATTTCGGCTATCTTATAATTTACCACTAGGCTAATAATTTACTGGGAAGTATCCTGTGTCTTTCTCCTTAGGTAGCTACAAGGTGTCTGCCTGACTCTACATTCTTTCTCCCTGCATTCAGTTTGGTTTTCCTTCCTAGCTCTATTCTACCCTCCCATAAGCCAAAGCATATTATTTATTAACCTATTGT
>JAQHUG010000073.1:2670143-2688878 GCA_028555095.1 Dicrostonyx torquatus
CAGTTCAGTCTGTGCAGCGGAGGAGGATGGACCACTTCCATAGACTTCCAGTTCAGTCTGTGCAGACCTCCAGTTCAGTCTGTGCAGCAGAAGAGGATGGACCACTTCCGTAGACCTCCAGTTCAGTCTGTGCAGACCTCCAGTTCAGTCTGTGCAGTGGAAGAGGATGGACCACTTCTGTAGACCTCCAGTTCAGTCTGTGCAGACCTCCAGTTCTGTCTGTGCAGTGGAAGAGGATGGACCACTTCTGTAGACCCCAGTTCAGTCTGTGCAGATCTCCAGTTCAGTCTGTGCAGCAGAAGAGGATGGACCACTTCCATAGACCTCCAGTTCAGTCTGTGCAACTGATGAGGATGGACCACTTCCGTAGACCTCCAGTTCAGTCTGTGCAAATAATGCGGATGGACCACTTCTGTAGACCTCCAGTTCAGCATGTGCAGCTGAAGAGGATGGACAACTTCTGTAGACCTCCAGCTCAGTTTGTGCACCGGAAGAGGATGGACCACTTCCATAGACCTCCAGTTCAGTCTGTGCAGCAGAAGAGGATGGACCACTTCTGTAGACCTCCAGTTCAGTCTGTTTAGCTGAAGAGGATGGACAACTTCCGTAGACCTCCAGTTAGTTCTTTTTTTTTTTTTACATTTTTTGTTATATATAGATCCACTGGGATAGTGAAAATAGACAATATTGCCTGACATTATGGGAAGCATGGGGATGGGGGAGAAGCAAGGGTGGAACAGCTATTTCTTGTGACAGTTTTCTCCAAAATCCTGCTTCAGGGAGTCTGGATTGCATAGCTTCCTGGTGCTCAGTCGTGGAGTAACTGATGAGCACACTAAATCCTCCGGGTTCTCACTGTGCTCTGGGCAATGGGACATCTGACTGTTTGGTGGGGACCTAGTTGTCTTCTCCATCTCATGTGTACACAAGTCATGCTTCCTGCTTCTGAGCCTGCTGAGACCAGTTCCTCTGCCCACAACAGAGGAACTCTTGTCTTCAGCAGCAGATCCTCTACTGTAATTGCCATTTCAAATAGGACTACTTGGGGGTCCAGAGTTACGGTACCTGTTACTCCCTTTTTAATTGTGCAGAGAATTTTTTAAAATTATTAACATAGAGGTTCTGTCTTCAAAAGGCCATGATTAAGTTGAAAATACTGCAATTGAAAATTCATTTCCTACACCTAATCTATGAAGCACCCTGGCTTTGCCCTATTTTCCATAAGCTCAGAACACTGATATTATTATCTTGCAGGTGGGCAACAACTAAAATCTGGCTTACAGTACAACATTGAATGACTCACGCAATTTATTGGATATGGTACTGAAAATACAAAAACAGAATGGTAATATGAATGTGTTTTCACACTACTGTAAAGCAGAGGAATCTGAAGTCTAACCATATGAAGCTGGAGAACCTTCTGTGCCCAGCTTGTGATGTAATTCTCAGCAGCACTTATTTTGGATGAAGATTCCTTTCTGTAGATCTTGAAATTAGCAGTCAACTCTCATTCATCTGTGTACATACAATGCAAGGAATAGGGGTTCTTTTTGTTAAATGAATGAAGGAAAGCAGCAGAGACTATGGCAAACCGTGGCTCCACGGGGGTAGATGACTTCACATCTCTCTGTGTTCTGACACTTCGGGACAGTGTTCTGAGCAGCCCCAAGTGATATCAATGATAAGAAAAATAAATAAAAAGACAACAAAAAGTGTCCATGCTGCCAAAACCCACATATGAGAAAAGCTTCGGGCTAACCTCTCCCATGGATGGGGTGAATGAACTTGCCTGAACTGTTGTAGCCCATCTCCAACGGAAACCTAATGGAAATCATAAATTACCGAAACAGGTTCACAGGTGCTGGAATTTACTACTGTGTTGACTGCTGGCAAGGGCTGAAACGCAGAACAATGCACGGTGTGCTACAAAAATGAAATATTTATTACATTCATATTCTCCCTCAAGCTTTTTTTAAAGCCCTTTTCTCGGTGGTAAAATAACAAAGCACCAGAATTTGAGACATACCAATTTGCACTGGCATTTTTAGAAATTTTGTTAAATAATTCTCTTTAATGGTTCAAAGCTTTTTAGTACAGATACAACTTCATGAATTCTAAATAAACCTTAAAGCCAAAGAGAAAGGGGGGACAATGTTCTTTCTCACAAATGAATCTGCCCTTTACTCTCACCAGATTCTGCAAATGACTGCTTCAAACCTCACCAGTTCCTAACCTCTCAGAGCCAAATGAGTCACCAAGGAATTGCAGTACTTGGTTGCAGGGCCACCTTAATGAACATGTGAGAAGCCAATGTCCTGAACCTGTGCACAAAGAAAAGACTATCATTTAGCTTAGAACACGACTGCACAGAAGGCTTGAAAGCTAAATTTGGAAAGGAAATCAAATATTCCCACCTGTACATGGATAGTGCAGTTTCCAAGTGACTCATGAAGACACAGACATAGAATCTTCCATTCTGCACGTCCCCCTTCAGTCATGGAAGTCCAAGCATAATCAACTAACGCTAGTGCTCCTCTCTTGGCCGAAGCAAAATTAATGCCATCATTCTCACAATGTAGAACGATGATGCAATAACTATAACAAGTGGTCGATATTAGCACTCTGATATCATCTTAAACCACTGACTACAAGTAAATTATCCAATCAAATAGATCCCATTACACTAGTTATCAAAAATTTTTAAAAATGGAGGAAGGAGAAGAGGTAGTTGGTTTGATTTCATTCTGTTAGATAGGCAGTTATTTTCCCTATTTAATTTTTAAGAAATAAATGGCAACTCTCAACTCAGATTTCACCCTGGCAAAATATGTGGCTTAAATTAGATTCCTTCATTTGAATTCACAGTAAGTCTCATGGCTATACTTTTTCACGTACATAACAGTAACCACTGACCATTTAATATTAGTCATCAAATTTTTAATGTTTCAAAATATTTTTCAAATGACTTGATTCCTGATATAGATACAACTAGTTAAGAAGAACCTAAGTAGTAATGATACAGCAATATTGGGAGTCTGGAGAAAACTGGTCTGGTGAATACATCTGTGTCAGCTTTGCAGTCAGAGACAGCAGGTTGGATTGAGAAAAAAAAAAAAAAACAGGTAACGATCCTGCCACCTGTGAGCCGGTAAGTGGAGCCAATCAGGTTCTAATTTCCTGAACTGGGTCAAGATTGGAGACATAATCATATCCCAGACTTATACCTGAGCCCCAACTCATAGCTGAGGGTCAGAGTCTTCTAAAGCGCTCAGTTAGCCCTACTGTGAACTAGACCTCGGTGACATTATTCACAAGCAGTAGATAGAAACCACATGGGAAGCACAAGAATAATAAAGTGGAGTGTTGGGATGTCGATGGCCCTTCATGCTCCATCGCCTCATGTTCACCCCTTTGTTCAGATTTTTACAAGAATTCTTTCTATTCCACCATTATTTTTTAGCTTTCTGATTTCACTTAGCTTGTTATTAGCACTGATGAGCATATGATGAGCATATATTGGTGAGGAAATGCAATAGAAATAAAGGAAAGTGATGATGTGATATGCAAGAGGAAGAAGAGTGAATGTTTAAAGATGAATGGGTACTTTAAAAGGTGCCATCAAGAAACTTATTTAACCAAATATTTAAGATATAATTGTCAATATAATACAGGATTTTAAAATATCATCTATAGGAGAAACAGGAATAGAGGGGAAATGAAACAGTCTTGGGACGGGGTCCTTTTGCTCCTTGACCTGAGTGAGCTGGTATGCTGGGGAGCAGAAAGTGTTGTAAAGTTAGGTTTGGCTCATTTGAAAGAATTATTCAAGTGAAAACAGAAATACTGTAGTAGAATATTGGATATTCTGTCCAGATGATATCAAAATGATATGTAGAAATGGAGGACTAAAGATGAAAATAGAGGTAACAGAACACCTTTTACAGTAACATTGTTTAAATGGGAGGCATTACTACTATAATTTTTAGTGCTATAAGGAGAATAATCTGCAGAGAAAAAATATTAGCTTAGCTATTTGTAATGAAGAAAATAAACTTAAAAAACACACATCAGCCTAGGAAAAGACAAATGTCAATGTTAAAATAAGAATCCCAGGGTATAGTTCACCCAAGTGAGTGGAGAGTCACAGAACAATATTATTATTCTGTGTATTTAAATTTGATTATGGGCTTGATTTTTAGGTATCAGTAAGAGCAACTTGAGAGCATCTCAAGACAGGTAATAGAGTAAGAGCAGAAGCACACAGGCTCTTGAAAAATAAACTAGCATTGTTCTCTAATTTGAAGCTTTTCTTCTAAAGCTGAGCAAAAATGCGTTATCTTACATTAGTTTATGGTGATCACAGATTCTCCCATAAGTTCAGTGAATGTCATCATCTATGCAAAGCCAGAGGATGAAAAGATTAAGAAAAGTAACCATTTTTAGTGAAAAATTAAAAATAATGACGCATCTGAAGAAACTGATAATGTAGTCAGTAAAAGGACTGAACTAAATTTTCAAAATTGATTAGCTCTAAAGAAACAGACACCAATGAACTACATGACAGAGACATTGAAACAATATATTAAAGAAACACAACACATCATAGAATGCCAGAGAGACAACTAAGTGGCATCAGGAAAATCAAATATAAACAAAATGAGAGTATCAGCAAAGGAACAGATATTTAAGGAAGTGGAGATGTTCTGGAGCTGAAGAGTATAATAACCAAACAGAAAAAAAAATACATTGAAATCTCTTAATTTAAAAATATCAAGAAACAGGAAGAATGGATAAAAATTCGCAAAGGCTTATTTGATACAAAGACATCAAAGAGTTGATTAATATTTAGGTCAGAAAAGAAGAGAGAAATATCGGGGCATAGAACATATATGAAGACGCAAACAACGGAAGACCTTTCAACTCTGAGGAAAGTGATAGTTACACGGATGTAAGAAGGACAAAGGACTTAGGCAAGGGGAAGGCAGACAATAGGTCCCAACTACAACAGATTATGATCAAATTGATAATCGTCTAGAGAGAGAGTCTAAAATTCAGAAATTCAGATAAATGTTATCTCTGAAGACATTATCAATGAAATTATTAAATTTACATGCTGAAAGTGGCTGATTTATTTCAAATTTTAAACCAAACAAAATAAAGATGTTGACAACTAAAGAGTAGTTACCAAAACTCTCACATAAATTAAGGAAGAATAAAGACATCCCCTAATATATAAAAAAGAAGAAATCACCCTTCAGAAAACACAAAGAAAGAAGGCAGAGTAGCAAACATCTAAGGCTATAAAAAATAAGAAAATGGGAAGTGTTCAATCTTTCCATGTAAGTAACTGCATTCAATATAAATGCAGATTAAACCTGTTGGTTCTGGAATATGAGTATCATTTTCTTTAGGGGTGTAGCTACTGCTAAGTTTCTCATGTTTCAGCTAGGGACCTGGCACTCATGATCATGATGAAAGTAACCACAATTGAACTCAGTGGGTTGTACAAGCAAACAAAATTAATAAAGATGCAAACAGATAGTAAGGAGCTTGCTGTGGAAAGAAGGGGTTTGGTGACCTGGCAGGTAGCAAACAGGGAGTAAGGAAAATGGGGGCAGGGTGAAAATGCTGAAATCTCATTATATACCTGTAAGAAATTCCTAAGGCATAGCCATTATAAAACACAAAATACAACTATTTGCTAAAGGGTAAAGAATGGAGGCCCTGTACTATTGATATGTGTGTGAAGTAGTTTCACTTCTATGGAAAGCAGTAAGATTGTCCTATAGAAAATTAACATAAAATACCATGATATCAAGTAATCCTATTCTGGGCGTATATTCAGATGAACTGAAAACATGACATTATATAATTATTTACATACCCGTATGCTCATCACAGTTTCCAAGAAGTGGATAGAATAAATGATCACCAAGAGATGAATGGAAAAGAAAATTCTGTATTTAAAATGGAATGTTATTTATCTGTAAAAAGAGATTCTGCAGAATTCTAATACATGGAGAAAATCTAAGTACAATAATAAGAGAAAGAAACACAACAAAAATTCAAAAAGCTGCATGATTGATTTCAGTTGAAACTTGGCTTCAAATGATCACACTGAGAACAGAATGATGGTTCTCCCAAGGCTAAGACAAAGCCAGATTGGAGTTGTTGTTCAATAGAAAATGTTTCACGTGCAAGACGGCAACATTCCCAGGCTCCATTGGACAACAGTGAGAATAGCTGCACACCTAAGGTGGTCAAAAGGCTGTATTTTATGCCATGTTTTGACACAAAATAATCTAGAAAAATCACTGTTTTATTAGGTAGTAATAGCATTTTCTGCACTCTGGACACTAAAACTAGGGATTACAGGAAAAGGACAATGGTATAGTTGCATGAATTATACCATGTAGCATTCCTTAAGGCCTTCTGGAATGTTGAATTATGGTCAATCTCTGTATGTGGAAAAAAATGAAGAGCTTTGTGAGAACTGGTGAATAAGTCGGAACATGTGGTCTAACTAGGTTTGGGATCAGGTTGAGATTGAACCTAACAGATTTGGTAATCAAACAATTCAAGCAAGAAATGCAAATGAAAAAAATCAAACCAAAGGGAAGGGAGCAGGGGTAATCTCCAAAAGCGAGTAAAAAAAAAAACATAGAAATATTCTATATAGTATAGACACAGATTCCCTATATTACCCAGTCACTGCATTCCTGACCACAGCACACATCTCCCTGCAATTGTCTCACCTGGCATCACCGCTGCCATGCATGGTGACGCCTTTTGGTGCTACCATCTCACATAAAATAGCCGGGAAAATGCAAAGCACTTAGCAGAAGTTCATATCAATTCCCCCATGTCTCTGTCAGGACAATTGTCAATGTCACATCTATGTAACAAAGCTTCTTCTGTTGCTTCAGCATGACAGTCTCTTCCAGGTTGGTTCTTATCTTCTCAGAGGAGAGAACTCAGATGAGAGACACAGACAGTTTACAGAAAAGTTTGGCGAAGTAAAATGTGCTCTAGAGAAAGTCTGGAGCTGTCCTGAAAGTGTGTGGGTAAGAGGTGGGTGGCTTTTCACTAGCCTCTGAATGGTAGATGTTTATTAAATGTTTTATAAAGTAAGATATGCACTCACAAGGTAAAATGGCCTTTTGTTGTTTCCAAGATCAAGGTGTTAGATCTTTAGCTTACTTTTTTCATTATCCTTTTGAAAAGCCATGGAGGTGTGTCAAAATACAATATATGTCGTTATAATGAAACCCTAGGGTAGTGCGTGTGAATTTCATTGGAGGAAGAGCCTGGTACCTTAATTTTTAAAGTAGTGGGAAGAATCTATCCATAGCTTTAAGGATATTTGACCTTGAGGATATTTCCCGACTTGCGGAAGGCACAGTTTTTAAGGAACAGCTGGGGTTTTCTTTGGTTGCTTTATGTATAATTCCTGACCCACCTGCTCTATGCTTTCCTACCCTAGGAAGCAATGTGTTTGGAAGACTCAGAGCTTTTATCAAGAGTCATTCAGCCTTCTGAATTAGCCAAGCATTGAGTGTGTTAATTTGGAATGGCCATCCTTTCCCACTATTGCATCTTACTCGTTGGTTTTCTATTCTTGCACTATAGTTGACAGAAAGTCACAAGCTTTGTCTTATTTTCCTCAACACAAACTATGTCTTAACAATAAAATGAAACTTTATAAACTCTGATAACTCTTACCAGATAAGGCCCATGCTTTTGGTTCATTGTTAAGCAAACATGCAAGGAAGGTAAATTTCATTTTTCCCTCCAGCTGTGATACTGATGCTTCTGTGGCAGCCAAGATGAATGTGGTCAGATAGATGGCAGCACCTTTGGGGAACTGCAGCATATTTTTTCCTGTGTGCTGCTGGTTCTCATACTTTTAAAAATAACCTCTAAATTCCCGCCTTTCTTATGCAGCTGAGATCTATAGCCTTCCTAATACACAAAGACTTTCTAGGAAGCTAAAATATTGTTCCCATCAAGAGTCTATTCGTCCAGCCATTCCAGAAATTTCTAAAACTTCCAGTCCTCTTCTTAAAAGACTCAGAATTTGTAATTTTCTTGCATGAAAATACCATGTTTAGGCTCTATATAAGCATCGTCACTTGAAAGTTTAAACAATGCATATTCCGACTGAGTCAGTATGTAAGGCATTCTGCGGACTCCAGCTGTCCATTGTATACATTGTACGTAATCTTTTCCAAGATGACTTATTTTGTAGTACTTTCAAAATCTGAACAATGTTATATTTACCCCCATTCCTTTAAAATGTATACAACTCATAATAGTTCTCAGCCAACAGTTGCGTAGATGTTTACAAATCGTTTTAAAGCATAGGTATTTTTTTTTTTTTTTACAAAAAGCTGTTAGTAGATATTTCACATTATATTGTTCCGTGGTCAAGTTTTAAAATGAGCAAATAACACCCACACCTCACAGTTTCTATGAAACAAAGGGTTCTGAGAATTTGTCCAGAAAGAAAAACTTTTAATGGTGTTCAGCCTTCTATATGTACTTTAAAAAATATGAGTGGCAAAAATGTTGATATATTAAAGGTGTCCTAGCCGGGCAGTGGTGGTGCACACCTTTAATCCCAGCACTTGGGAGGCAGAGGCAAGCAGATCTCTGAGTTCGAGACCAGCCTGGTCTACAAGAGCTAGTTCCAGGACAGGCTCCAAAGCTACAGAGAAACACTGTCTCGAAAACAAAACAAAACAAACAAACAAACAAAAAAAAAAACAAAATAAGGTGACCTAGTGGCACAATGCTCGCACTGGTATAACATTTGACTTAATGATGCTTTCATTGGGAAGTACTGACTTACTATGCGGACAAGTGAACTGAAACCTGAGAAATGCATCCCAACTTTCTTTTTTTTAATGATTTAGATAAAGTGTTGCCAAGGACAAAAGAAAATCAGCAGAGTTGTTATAAATGGTTTAAATTTTTAATCAAAGAGGCAAAGGTAGAAGTAGTATTGACTTCCCAGTTCCTTTTTGTAGCAAAGAGTTCATAAAGGCATATTCAATTTATATCTTCAAAGTGAGCTGACAGCATAAGGAATCATTTGGAGGTAAGAGTATCATTTTGTTTGTGTAGGTTTCAACCTGGATCTTTAAAGTCGTCACCCGGTGATTCTTCTGTGGACCTTCTACTCTCGTGCATCCATCTTCCTCCAGTCTCCTCCGGTCCATTCAGGAAAAAATGCCACAAACAGGGTTGCTGAGCTTCACTGGTATTTGAATTGCAGAAAATATATTGATCTCTAATTTGTGTTTCTTCAGAACTTTACATTTTAAAAAAAAAGAATGGAAAATAAAAAATTTTAGAAGATTATAATGATGGCAATGTAGGTGACTAACAAACATCTATCTACTTTGATCACAAAATGGGAATCTCTAAGTTGTGACTATTTTTCTGCATATTATTATTATTTCAAAATATTTCTTTCTATTTTATATGTACAAGTGTTTACCCGCATGTATGTCTGTGCACCATATGCATGCCTAGTTGCCCACAGATTCCAGGAGAAAGTGTTGGATCTCCTGAATCTGGAACTACAGATGGTTGCAAGCCAAGAAGTAGGTGTTAAGAATTGGACCAGCGTCATTTGGAAGAGTAGGCAGTGTTCTTAATTGCTGAGTTACCTCTCCAACCTCTGGGAACATTATTTTTAATTAGAGGAAGACAATATAAAGGGAAGGTGGGATTTATTGTTTTCCTCTTTAAAGCACTTAATAGAACAAACTTCTAGAGGGTAAAGCATGCAGGACAGCTACTTTAGACAGTGTTACGAGAATGCGGGCTTAAAATGTGACCATTAAAGGCAGGAAAATAAGGAGTTGTATTTCAGAATCATCTCTTAGCCAGTCCTATGAGCTTGAACATATGGCTTAGGCCTTTTGTGTCTTATTTTTTCTGTGTATAATGGAGCGAAGTTACCAACCTGTCTTATTCAAGTGTTGCATGCACTAGATGGCTCAAACATTTAAATGTTTGCTAAAATAGCCAGTATATATGGCTTCTGCTAGTTCTTACTAATCCCCATCACTGAAATAAGAGGAGAGATGTGTTTGTGAACCTCATCCTAAACCAGATGTGGGCTGAATAACAGTTATCAAGAGCCAGGAGTAGTGGCAATGGCTAGTGTTCAAAATTAGTATTACCTAATCCCAGCTGAGTTTTCATCTAATCAACTAACTAACATACAGACTTGTAAAATATTACAAACTCTTCAACCTCCTTACAAGTTGCTTTTTTAATTGATAAAGTCAGACTAGTCATGACATTTGTTCTGAGGATAGAATGGGGAGCACATACACACATGTGTGCTAATAATCATGCCTGCCATCTTCAGGCACTCTATGTTAGGTTTGGGGTTTCAGTGAACATCAATATGACTCAATACTTGATGATGTCCTTAAAGTAAAACTCTAAACTTCTTAATTATACTCTTAAGGACCCTTAAAAATCTCCATGGAAAATGCAGGATTTTGAAAATCATTTTCTGGTGTGTGTGTGGGGAGACTGTAGTCAGTAGTCTTCAGAATCCAGGACTGGAAGTATTAATTAAAGGCGACAAATGTCTGCACGTCCCCACAGTAGCCCTTGCTGTCCTTTGGGCTCACACTTCCTGCTTTCGTCTTGGGAGATGCCATATGTGCTCTGAAACCTTCGAGAGTCTTTGCTTAGCAATCTGCACTGGCTTCTTTACTTCCCTTGCCTTGATACTCAGCAAGATCAAAATATCAGCCCAATACCCCCATCAAACCTGCAAAGCGTGGGTTCTTTCCAACCACAGTGTTTGGATGGAGTCCAGCAATTGAGCACTACAAAGCACATGCTTGCCGATGATATAAACCAAGGAGGAAGCACATAGTATTTGTTTTGACAAGTCTGGCCCCACAGTGTTTGAGAATATGCTATTCTTGCTGTCTCGGCCTTGGAGATTGGAACTATCATTAACACAGTAGTAGAAACCATTGGCCCTTGCAAAGAGTTTTGGTGACTTTTCATTGCCTACAGAGTAAAAATCTGTCTTAATTCAATAATTAAAGATTCATGTTCATTAGTTCTAATTTACCTTCCTTTCTGCGGGAGCCTGTGCTATGCTTTTATTAGCTGATCCTGACAGTGTGTCCATAAAATTCTTAAAATTCTGAGGTCAAATTAGCTTCGGAGATACATCTGTTATGTCTTTCTAATTCATGCACTTATTCTTTGAGATACAATAGACTCTGAAAAGGCTTGCATTAAAGAAACTTGTCTTATGTTATTTAAGAAACTCATCCAACAACAACAACCAAGCCCCAACCAAACAGAAGCAAAACAAAACCTCTCATGCCTTTTTAAGTGTAAGCAGACGGAATGAACTTGGTTTAAAATATATAAATATAAATATAAATGTGTGTGTGTATATATATATATATATATTCACTAGATTAGTCCAGATCTTTTGACCTGCCTAAGAACAAGTAGCCATTCCTCATCGACTTCTTGAAAGTGGATTGTTGTAGGTAGCAGTGTGTAGGTGTGTGTGTGTGTGTGTGTGTGTGTCTGTGTTCTCAGCCTCATCAATTTCCTATCCCTTGCCTTCATTCTCTCCTCTATCTTGTCAAAAACAACCTGTTCTGTTGCATCTCCTCCCAGTGGCTCCTCCATCGCACCTAGAAGAAAATAGCTTAGATGCTTTTTAAATCCCTTTCTGAGATATATATGATAGATATAGTTAGATCTTCCATATCCACGACACCTAGTGACTCATACCTGGAATTGTATCATTTATCTTTTACAAATGCAAAAGAAGAGTCTATATTTCTTGAAATCAATAAGCATTGCTCCGTTTAAAAAAGTGAAATACTGACTTTGAGTCAAGTTGGTGGATGCGGAACTCTAGCCCAGTTATGTCACACTAGTGGCTTCTCTTTGAGCAAGCCTATCTTCCCAGGGTCTGCTGCCATCATCCAGACACTCCTCATAGATTTATTCCCTCTGAGTAAGATACTGCATTTGTAGCTTCTTGCCTAGAGAAGACACCAATAGGTAGCAGTTGTGCTCTCGTTCACTCCCATGATGCTTAGCCTTTTTTACAGCTATGGAATGATTTTAGTCATTGGTCTAATTAATGTAGTGAAATCACTTGCTCTCTGAAAACTTCTTCAGCTTCTGTTATCCCATCTGTAATGTACTGAGCAGGAGGCACGGGCAGCAGAGTGGTGCTCAGAATGTGTAGAGCATGTGGTGGGAAAGAGAGGGGGCCAGAGCTCTGGAACTGGAGCTGAGGGTGGCGAGGGCAGAGAGCAGGTGGGTCGGCCCACGAAGAGCTCTCAGGGTGAGCCTTACTTGGTTCCACATGGCTCTCAGCTGTCTCTCAGTCCAAGCACACAGATCTCTTTTCCTCATTTACAGTGGCTCTCCCTCTTGATCTGACATGCCTGAGATTTGATGTTACATCAGTCAGGCAAATGGGAATGATGATCAGTTCTAAAAGGAATAGCGTGTCCTACGGTTCTAGTAGCTCGGATAATCGCCCCCACACCCCAACGCAGAATCTTGGTGAGAAAATAGTGGCCTTCAATAATGTGCGGCCGACAGACCCCCATTGTTTTTACTTGTGCTATTTCTTTGCGCATGGATATAGAAGCAATAAATTTCCAGGGAAATGAAACTCACTTATCAGATTTCCCAGCATCAAGTTTCATATTAGGAATGAAAAAAATCAGTCTAACTGGACTCAATATAGCTGTAAACCAATATTTGCAAGCCGTATCCGGCAGTAAGCCTTTATCGCTGCGTGTATAGGCTTTCCATTGCAGTTGGAAGGAATAACGATTTTCCTAGCTGATATTCAATGATAGAAAATATTCCTTAAAATAACAAATCGACCCAGGCACCAATCAAATGACCAAATAGTATTTATTTTCTTTGAAGGAAAAGAAAAAAAAAAAGCTTGGGTCAAATGAGCACAATAGTCCTAAATATGCACAAACTTTCAAGAAATGGTGTTTTCATTGTCTTTCAAACGAAAGCAGAAATGCTACAGAATAGTTTATGAGGGGATTTAACTTTATTTAGAAAAAAGTTTTAATTCTCTCTTCATTCTGTAAGATTTAAAATCAGGTTCCAACCAGTATAACTCACTTACCATTACTTCAAATTGCCAATGTGTGCATCCATATTTTCAACAAAATACTTACAGCTCCTTATTGATTCTAAGAAAGCAAATCCGTGGTTGTTACGAAAAGAAACAGCAGTACCCAGAAATGAATCCATGTTTAACATCGCCCCTCTAGTTTGGAGAATGAGGAGTTCATCATCAATATCCCTGTTTTATGTTTGAGTTTTCATGAGTGTAAATACATAAGCACAGATGCGCACCATGAGGACGTGCTCAAGTTATTGTACATATGATGCACGGTTAAAATTCTAATTAAAGCAGTTAGCTATGATTCTCCGTTTAGCAGCGTGCAAAGTGAGTAATTATACTTGTGGAGAGAATCCACGGAGCGCAGGGCTTGCTTCTGAGTGGGAGTGGTCCATCAGCCTTGGGATACACACCTTGAAAACAAGAAGTCGAGACATCAGCTTCAATAAACAAGTAATTCTGACTCCTTTCCCTTACACCACTCTGCAAGGTGTCGTTCATGAGAGACATTTTTAATTTATAGTGCAAAAGGCCCAATGCCCTTCCTGTGCCGTGCACAGGAACAAACAAATAAATAAATCTGCAGATTTATTTTAGCCAATCATTTTTAAAACAACATGTGATTCCCCCTTACATAACTTGAGAACCTTCAACCCTGCAGCGTCTGCATAGTGTCTAAACGGGATGTTCAGACAAGTAGTTTCGATTTTAAAGTCCTGTTAAAAAGAAAACTTTGTTCGGTTAAAAAAAAAACTTTAAAACTATATTGATTGCACATAAATGATTATGGTCACTGGGATGTATGAACTCCTAGCTTGGAAGAATGCCTTTAGCTCATAGAAAAATGAAAGGATTTTGCCAGGTGGAAAGAAGGAAAAGAAAAATAAAGCAAAATGAAAGACAAGTTCTTCAGTGTAGGAAAAAAGGAGAAAGAATGGACCTCACCATGCGCCTAGCACTTGTGACTTCACCTTTGTTGGATAATTTGCCTCAAGAACTTTCCTCGGCTCCATTTTCTCAGACAAATTTGCGGTTTCTGAGCCTCCATTGTCACCACTCTGCACTACCAGAGAGCCCTTTACGAGTATGTAATTTATCACTACATTTAAACTTAGCACGTTTTGCCAAAAATAATTGTTTCTTGATTAGTAATTAGGTTTTGATTTATACTTTTGTTTTCTTTATATAAAGTCAGTGAACCTCACAATCTGTCCAGATCACCATATTAACCCTAAAAACGCTCGCAAATTCTCAGTTCAGTTATGGCCATTTCTGATGTCCGCCACTAGGAGGCACTGCAGCCTGCTTTATGACGGGGCTGAGATCTGGTGAAGTGAGGAGCGGTTGCACACAACCATGGCTCCAGTGTCATTCCCTATTTAATGGCTGTCAGTGAGGGGGAAAGACAACGTGGCGGGTAATTAAAACCAAATTGCAGGCAGGAGATGACTGCACAAGAATGATATTGTCATTAATACTGATTTAACATGCACCTGGGTAAGGTGAGGGAGCGCGGCAAGGGAATTCACACTGAAGCCAGGGTTGCCTGGTTTAAAGATGTAGTGTTTCCAGCTGAAGCATGTTTAAAAACTGAATAAAACCATCATATTATGACAGTAGAAATAAAACAGAAACAAATGTTCTACATATGTCCGAGGAAAGAAATAAAATAGAACTTCCATTTCTTCCAGCTCTGTGGACCGAGTGTGTTTCTTATCCTCTGAAGTTCAGAAGTAATTTTGCAGACCGCGGTTCTGCCATCATTGGCTCGTCATGTGTGGGATTTTGATCTGTCCCTGGAGTTTTGTTTGCACTATAGAAAAGGGACATTGAAGCGAACATCACTGTTTTGCACACATACACAAATCACAAATGTGTTACGAGAAAGGCATTCAATCCTACGAACATTTCAGGGTATTTACACAGTGCACTTACATATTTCCCACTCATAATGAACACCCAACTGACACTGGGGGTCTAGGGTCAAATCCTTAGAAAAGAAAACTAAAAACAAAAAACAGAAAACCTCAAGCTTGCTTGTAGTAGGAGGCATTTCTTGAGGCGAACCCTCAAAGAGAGAACAGGTTCAGCTCCATTCCAATGTCCTTAAAATTATTTACTTTTTAGTTTAAAAATGGTATTTACAAATCTCGGAAAGCAATTGCTAATCAGAGGCCCAATAAAGCATCATATCTAAATGAAGACGTGGGGAGTGGTCGAGTAGTTATTAGGAGGCTCTTGATCACTTATTTCCATGGTGTGGATCAGGTGAAACTGTACAACGGTCTCTCAGCAGAAGAAAAAGCCCAATTGTTCAGACCATACACAAATTAAAACCACTCATTAAAGGGTTATGGGACATTTCGGGCAGAAAGCGCGCCAAAGTGAACTGTATTTATGGACGGGGATAAATGGTCATAGTTTAGCCGGAGCCTGGAAAGGCAGCGCTGACTGATAAATCTCCTTCCGGTTTCACCTTAAAAGAAACGAGTGCATTACGGAAGTGGCTATCCTTCTGCCTAGTGCCAGAAGAGATGAATCATTAGGGATGTCACGGAGATTTATAATCACACCATAAAGAAAGTAAATTCAAAGAGCATTCCTTCAGCAATAAAGAACGTATTATAGAGAGAGAACTCACTGGACAAGGTCAGATAGGAAAACTGATCAAATGGCATAGATGCTGGATCTAGACAATAAGACTTGTTTTAATATCCTAATCATGATTTTTTCCCACAGTGCTTTGCTATTAACACTTTTAATGGGTTTCACATTGGCAGACCTTTTCTTTCTATATTTATTTGTTGATTTGCTGTTTCATTCCTTCATTCTGAGCCATGATAATTAGATTGCAAAGCCAGTTGTCATGCAAAGAACAAGAAAGCCTCATAATGCTACAAAAATTATATGTGTGTGCGCTCATATATATGTATAATACAAATGTACAACATATATATGTGCACACACATATATATATATATAGATATTGTAAGTGGAAATTGTCCTCCTTTTAAAGGACTGTTCCTACTTTTGCAAGATTAGATCCACTGTTGGTGGCTGGTTTTCAGAGGATAAAGTGAAAGATGCAGCCAAAAAGAACTTTATTTCACTTGCCCTTTAGAAAATGTCAAAGAAATTCTCCAATAAGGAGGCTTTCTGAAACTGGGACTCTTACTGGATGGTGACCCAGCTCAGGCCAGGCGTTCTTTAGCACCCCACCTCCAGCCAGGAGAAGGTGCCCTTTGGATGCCAGATGGAAACTGGCTTTCAAAGTCTGTCTGCACATCTGAACTGCAAACCTCTGCAAAGCCTGTCTCCACGCGAGTCTGAATTATCTGGGATCAGTCAGTGGCTTTTATGAGTGAGGGAAAAGGCCCGCCTGGTCGGTCTCCAAGGAGAAATTTGGAGACAAGGAGTGTCCTTCCATTTCAGGCAGTTTAGAGTGAGAAGAGCGTCTGAAAGCCCGGTTGTTAAGGAGATTGCTGACGTGAGTGAGCGGGAGACATCTGAAGGGAAGGGGACTTTTTGTGATAATGAAGACTGGCTTCGGAACGGCTCTGGCCGGCAGGTCCTCACGTTCTCTGTGGTCTGCTCCAGAGCGCATGTGTTGGGGACACGCACCCTAACTACAGCTTGCCTTCTGATTCTCACCCCATTTACTTTGCAATGGAACCTGGCATTCACCGTCTTCCGAGTGGTTCTCCCAGGTTGCTGGTGTAACAAATATAATTTTTCAGCAAGATGGCTGCTGCCACAAGCAGGCTCAGAAATGTCCATTTTAATTAAACATTTTACTTTCAATTATACTTCACAGTTCACACATGGTGACACAGGCTTTCATCACATGGACTTGCAGGCGGCTATATTACTACTGTTTGCCTAGTTAGAGAAAGTTCTGTTAGGGCGAAATGACTCACATATGAAAAAAAAACAAAAAACAAAACAATTTTTCTTTAACTTGATCTGTGTGAGGCTAATTTAAAAGGGGAGGAGGAGGGGGAGGAGGTAGGGGAGGAAAAAGAAAAGAATGGCAGTCCTATGTTCAGACTTCTGACCAGAACTGGGCCCTCATTGCCAGAGGGCCTAAAGTGAAAATAGTCGATGGTTGTTATGTGGGTTCCTTACAACCGTCAGCCAGGACGATGCCATTAAACTCTGTGAACATTATACATACATACACACACACATATACATACATTTGTATGTGTGTTTGTGTATGCATGTATACATATATGTTATATATATTATGTACAAATATAATTTTCATTAAAAATAAGGCCCCTAAATATGCAAAATATCCCCCAATGTAAATCAGACAGGCTTGGTCTCTGCTCCCCAGAAGCTTATAGCAGAAGGCCCCACATTCACAATGATGAACATTTTCTCTCAAAATGATCCATAAATACATATTTCAAGAACCCATTTTAGATGTTTCCAGATTAGAAAAATATGTGAAGTTCACTGAGAGGGGGGTGGTCATTTATTTCTTCAAGCACGAACTCGAATGTTCGCCGGCCATGGAGGGAAGAGGGGAAATGTCTGTGGGTTCTCGGTACATGTTTTCAATTTACAAATAAAATTGGGGAATGGTGTGGCCCAGGGCATCAATTTTTTTCGGTGTGTCTGAGAGGGCCTTCCTGAAGAGGAATTAGTATGTAAGTAATAATTCATGATATTTAAACTTAAATATTGTGGGCAATTATACCCTGTACAGACATCTGCACTGACACCAAGCTGAATTTGTCTTATGCCAGTGCTCTCTAGTCTGGAGCCCTACAAACAGCGTCTGTGTCAACTCGATGGCTTGAGCAAATCTGCAGGCACTGATTCACAGGTAAAGGGAGGTTTAATCAGAGCCTTATACTTCCATTCTGTAACACTCCTTTGTTTTCCTCTATTCTTCTCACAGGACTATTATTTACATTTCTCCTCCTTCCCAGTCTTCCTTCCTTTCCCCTTCTACTTTCCTGAATCAGGGAGGGATATGTATGCTTGCATTTAATTCTTAGAAGAATACCTTAAGAAAATATCTTCAAAGAATTTAGGTTACTAAAATTAGAGAAGCTTTGGGAAAAAAAAAAAAAAGACCTTACCAAGGTAGCCAGTGACGGGGCTGGTGTTAAGATTCACACCTGACTTTCAACATAGAACAAGTTTTCAAAATTTTCATTCACAACAACAAAATGATTGCTTGCATATTTTTCTTTACAGTAATTCTTAGAACATGCAAGATGAGAGTGCCAGACGAAAGAGCTCGAGTCTTAGGCACGCTCTCACTCTTGGGGTTAGGCTTTGCGTGGCAGCTTGAGCAAGCAACTCCTCACAATACCAGCAGAGTTGTATATGGAGTGCAGATGTATGCGGATGCAGTTGTATGTGGATGCAGCTGCATGTGGATGCAGTTGCATGCGGATGCAGTTGTATGCGGATGCAGTTGTATGTGGATGCAGCTGCATGTGGATGCAGTTGTATGCGGATGCAGTTGTATGCGGATGCAGATGTATGTGGAATGCAGTTGTATGTGGAATACAGTTGTATGTGGATGCAGTTGTATGTGGATGCAG
>JAQHUG010000073.1:2690510-2726814 GCA_028555095.1 Dicrostonyx torquatus
TGTATGTGGATTCAGTTGTATACGGATGCAGTTGCATGCGGATACAGTTGTATGTGAATTCAGTTGCATGCGGATGCAGTTGTATGTGGATTCAGTTGTATATGGATGCAGGTGTATGCGGATGCAGTTGTATGCAGAGGCAGTTGCATGCGGAGGCAGATGTATGTGGAATGCAGTTTTATGTGGAATGCAGTTGTATGTGGAATGCAGTTGTATGTAGATGCAGTTGAATGTGGATGAAGTTGTATGTAGAATCCAGATGATGCCTCTTCTTCAAAAAGTGAAATGTACTCCAGCACTAAATCCAAAGGGGCAAAGTCTTAGAAAATCAGTGAAATAAAAAGACTGTCCCAAAAGCATGAGAGCCAACCAGACAAAGCATCCTACTAAGATGGCAGCACATACTTGGAAAAGGGTCCCCTAGGGGAAATCATGAAAAACACATGCTGTAGCCCTTTAGCATCATGGGAAGATATCTACAAGTCTGTGTCTATGTTTAGAAGGTGGAAAATGTCTTTGTAAATGACTACCCAGTTTTGAAATTAACTCATCCATCAAAAGATGAACTTCTGGTAACCTAATAAATAGGTTTTCTCCTTATCATTATCATTATTAATGTCTTCATTGTTGTTATTGTATCATTCTGGTAGCTGGTTCTGGCAACAGAAATCTGGGATCTAGTGCTTCTCCATCATTTATCCACAGAGACTTGGGCAAGTATGTCACTCCTTCGGGCTTTATTTCCCCCTCTTTAATATTTTGATTACCATAGTAACTGATATATGGAGGTACACAAGGATTAAATAAGTGGAATCATATAAAGTACTGCACCCAGGCCTCAGCAAGCAGTTAACACTCAATAAAGGTCAGCTAATTGTTATTCTTACACAGAAGCAAAGCAGCATTGCAGCTGCTAAGGGCATGCACAGATTGTAGACCTGCTGATTAATGAGCCAACAGTTTTGAAACTAGACTATGTACCAGCTCCAAAGTTTGACATGAGAATGCTTTCAACTGAAAATTTTGAAAGAATGCTGTTCTTGATCTTGCCTTAGGCCTGCTAATATTATTATCCAGGCTAAGAATTATATCAATACACAATTTACATCTCTATAGCTTTGTAAAAGTATGGTGGGAAGTCCTTCTCCAATATGTTTTCTAGTTTGCCAGTTATTTATGACCAGTGATGCTATAAATGTTTGTGGTCATGTCACTGAAAGGAAAAATTCAGGAACTGGATTTCCATGTGGTCTGGTAGCTTTTGAAGAATTTTCCGGAATGCTTTCTGCATTTGCTATGCCATTCAACCTTTCTCTAAGAGATGTTTGAGTGTTCTACTTTCTCTACATTCTCATCAACATTTGCTACTGCCTAAGTTTTAATAAAAGTGTTTTGGAGGGTACACAGTGGTGTCATATTGTGGTTATAACTATATTTCCCTAATAATGACTAACAATGTTTAATATCTTTTCATGGTTTCTTGTATTTCTGCTTAAATATTTATTGGTAAGTTACTATTTTTTATTTAATTATATTTTTATTTTTCAATCATAAGGATATGTTTTAGAACTCTTTTGAAAGTCAGATGTGTAATTTTAAAGTAGTTGTTGTTACTAAGATGTGGGCTTAACCTCCTTTTTGTATCCTCTTTGCTGTCTTTTCTAAAGTGGAAAATTTGAACTTCAGTGCCACCTAACATAACAAACTAGTCTATGTCTCAGAAACTTGCATAGTTGAACAGAAAGTGTCTTTTCACATCCTCTGTTTCTTAATTTGAGTTCTGGTTGTCACTATGAAAACACTGCCTTGATTTTGACAAGCATGACTATATGTGCTACTCTACTTAGATATATTTATTACCACTTGCAGATTAAGTATATATTTCTTAGAAGGATTTGTGTCCAGGACTTAGAATTTAGTCAGGTACAAAAAGATTTAATTCTACATTCTGAACTTTGTGTCTTTATTATGTTGTTGTTATTGCTACTATCCCTGTTTACCTCTCTCAAAGTGTTTCTAACAAAAGTGGTGGCACCAAAATGACTCACTAGGTAAGCATGTTTGCCATGAAGGCTGTTGAGCTGAATTTGAACCTTTGCACCCCACATGAAGGAAAGAGAAAACCAACTCCTATTTTACCCTCTGACCTTCTTCTTCTTCTTCTTCTTCTTCTTCTTCTTCTTCTTCTTCTTCTTCTTCTTCTTCTTCTTCTTCTTGTTTTTAAAATGCTTTTGTGAAACTTAGAAATAACATAATTTTTCTCAAGTTGTTCATATTTAATTTATGTATTAATTTCTGTAAGATGCTTTTCATGTATATATTGATGTGATCGAGGTTGAACTTTTCATTCCATGATGCTAAATCTTCCCATGTCCAGGGACAAAAACAGAGCCTCATTCATGAAGCCCAGCACTCCACCACTGAACTACCTACCACTCTGGGCCTGTTTAAGCTCTTATTGTCTTCCTAGAATAAACCCCAGCTCTTATGATATATGATGCCTTTTATATCCTTCTTGATTCATTCTAAAAATGCTTTTTTAAAGACAATTCTCAGAACATAGTTGTCTGTAAGAAAATATCAATGACTAGAATCCACTAATGAATGAGTATATACCATATTCATATTTTCGGGTCTGGGTTATCTCACTCAGGATAGTGTTTTCTATTTCCATCCATTTGTATGCAAAATTCAAGATGTCATTATTTTTACCCCTGGGCCTATAGTTCACAATCCTAGAGAAGCTAAGTAATAAGGTGAACCCAAAGAAAAACATATGTGGATCCTTCTGGAAATTGGAAGCAGACAAGATCGCCAGGCAAAAGTTGGGAACATGGGGGTGGGGTGGGGGGAAGAAAAGAGGGGGAAAGAGAAGGGAAAAGGGGAAGGTTGAGGAGAGCTTGGGGGAGTGAAATGGTTGAGATAGAGGAAGGACAGATATGGGAGCAGGGAAGAAGATATCTGAATAGGGAGCCATTTTGGTGTTGGCAGGAGGCTTGATTCTAGAGGGGTTCCCAGGTGTCCACGGGGATGTTCCCAGCTAGGACCTCGGGCAGTGGAGGAGAGGGTGCCTGAACTGGCTTTATCCTATAGCCACACTGATGACTATGTTGAATATCACCATAGAACCTTCCTCTGGAGACAGATGGAGATAGAGACAGAGACCCACATCAGAGCACTGGAATGAGCTCCCAAGGTCCAGTTGAAGATCAGAAGGAGGGAGAATATGAGCAAGAAAATCAGGACCTCAAGGGGTTGGTCCACCCACTGAGACAGTGTGCCTGAGCTAATGGGAGCTCACCAAACTCAGCTGGACCGGGACTGAATGAGCATGGGATCAAACTGGACCCTCTGAACGTGGCTGACAATTGGGGCAGACTGAGAAGCCAATAATAATGGCACTGGGATTTGTCTCTACTTCATGCACTGGCTTTTTGGGATCCTATTCTATTTGGATGCATACTTTCATAAGCCTGGATAGAGGGGGGATGGTCTTGGACTTCCCACAGGGCAGGATTCCCTGCCCTCTCTTAGGACTGGAAGGGGAGGGAGCATGAGTGGGGGAGCGGGAGGGGAAATTTCAAAGTAGAATGGAACTTCATAATATAAAACATCTATAAAATCTCTAGAGCTTAAAGATGTAATACTGAATCTGTTCCTGCACAAAGATTAGAGAGAAAGAATGTGCACTCTTAGCACATCTTCTTTATACACCTGTGTACAACTTTAGTTACAAAGATTATGGACATTTGGGTCATCCCTTATCTTCATGCTATCATGAATCAACTAACCTAGCCCCAATCTAGTAGAACCACTGATCCTGTTGCTCATGTACAATGTAGATTGCTTCTAAATGAGAATGGTGTGGGGTGTGTAGTTCAACAACCACTCTAGGTGACACGAGCCATTTTCATTATTGCAGAGACTTTCACATTCTACAAGTATGCCCCACTCTTTCAGAACATCAGACCCAAGGAAAGGGGATACATACAGCTCCAGGTAAGAAGTTCTGATTCAAACTACCCTTATCTAAAAATTAATAGAACATGAACACTTTCTGTGTTACTGAGTGATACTGGTGATTTCTGAATGCTGAATGTTTCATTTATTGTTGTGGTCCACCTTAATTCACCACTGTGTTTGATTTAGAAGAAAAGAAGTGGATAACTTCTCCCTTGTCTATAGTTGGAAGTCAAATCAGCAGATGTATGCATTGAATTTAAAATATAAAATATCAGGGCATTTTAAAAATAAAAGAATTAGGATATTTAGCAAGGAAACTTAGGGATTATGTCTTAAATTAGTATCATTATAAATATAAATTCTAAAACATTTTTGCAAAGTTTCAAAGTAATGAGTAAATTGAAAATAAGATGATTTTGTTGTAAATATTGGAGTAAAGGAGCAAAGATAAAAATCCATGTTAAATAAAACTGTCCAAATCAACCAGAGTACAAACTTCACAGTTAAAGAATATAAAACAATACTGAATGAGTTAAAAAATCAACATCAACAGCTTTTGTTGTAACAATTATAAGTTTAATGACATTAAGCTTATATATGCAAATTCTATATAAAAAAATCAAGGCCTAGAATATTAAAAGGTACATTAGAACCAAACAGACTCTAGGTTTATAATATGACTGTACTGGTTTTTATAAAATATATTATATGGAGCCAGATGGTGGTGGCACATGCCTTTAATCCCAGCATTTGGGAGGCAGAAGTAAGCAGATCTCTGTGAGTTTGACTAGCATGGTTTACAGAGTGAGTCCCAGAATGGCCAGGACTACAGAAAGAAACTGTCTAAATAATATATTTATGTGAATATTTATATACATATGCATGGATATATATAAATGTGTATAAATAAACCCATTCATATGAATGGATTAATTATGTAACTAAAGAACTCAGGAAATACCTTGAAGAGGCACATAAAATTAATAGGAAACTTTTAATTAAGGAAATAAAGAAAAGATAAGCTAACTAAATGATATTGAATAATTAATTCAAAAGTGAGTTCATACAAAAGCAATGGCTTTCTAGTCTTATCATTTCAATATATTACCATTAGAATCTAATATAAATCTTCCACATTACTGGCCCAATTCTAAAGTTTATAAGTGAACAAATAATGACGATGTAGACTAGGATGTCAGGGAAGAGGAATGAAATAATACTTGCGGTAACTGATATCAAAGCATACCCTGTCATCAAATCATCATTTCTTATTAGTGGCTATGCTGTAGAGGTATGTTTAACCGAAGTGTGTGTATATGTGTGTCATAGAGTTGGACATAGTTAATGTATCTAGAGTAGGAATGTGTGTGTAGTAGTACTAAAGGTGTGTGTATTGTGTGTAAGAGTGTGTGTGTGTTCAGATATATGGAGGTCAGTGGTGAACCCAGATGTAATTCTTCAGATGTTATCTTTCTTACTTTCTGAGGTAAGTTTTTTTCATTAGAAACTGGGGCTTACCAACTGACCCAGGAAACCTCTCCATTAAGTTCCAGGGATCCCTATATCTCTGCTTCCCCAGTGCCAGGCATACAAATTTGTGTCACTACACCCAACTTTTTATGCATGTTCTGGGAAACAAGATTGTTTTTATTTTTAACTGCACATTAAATATTCACATATTAGGTATCAGAGTGGCCTGGAAACACAGTTACCACACATTTAGAAATGTACCTTCTCATGACAGATTTAAGCGTGTAAATTTCTGTGACAGAGATTGAAACCTAGTTAATTCTGTTGGTCACAATTTAAAGCATATACACTTTTGGGCAACAATCCCACTTGCATGATGTCATTAATGTCAATCTTCACAAATTCTTCCAAAAGTTGGAAGCAATGAAATGCTCCCTAACTTGCTTAAACAGACCATCGTAACTCTAACAAAGTCCTTTGTCATAAAACAGCTAACTGATGGAGACAAAGGAAGGAAGGAGGTTGTTTACTTTGACTCACTGTTTGAGTGTTAGTGCCCCTAGTGGAGAAGTCATGGTACTAGGAGAATGAGGAAATCAGGCACAGGACACCTGGAGTGAGGAAGCAAAGGACTATGAATGTTGCCAAACACTCCCATTAATCATGGTTCAACCCATGGAATGGCGCTGCCCACGTTTAGGGTTGGTCTTTCTCCTTCAGTATACCAGTTCTAGAAACTTCTTCATAAATGTGCTCAATGGCTTCCTCTCTACCTTATGATGATCAATCAAACCAACCGTCACAAGTCTACTCTTGTCTGTTTTCACAAATATGTATCATTTTAAAACATAAACACAAACTTCCCCATATTTCTCTTATAGACTCATGGTCATCTTATAATGTAAAGACATTTAGACCAATTTCAAAAGACCCCAAATTTCTTCTAATTGTTCAAAAGTTCAAAGTACAATGAGCCTTCTGAAATTCAAGACAATCTCTTAATGTGAGATTCTATTTTAGAAATGAATTATTTTTCTGGATGGTGGTGGCACATGCCTTTAATCCCAGCACTTGGGAAACAGGTAGGTGGATCTGTGTGAGTTTAAGACTTGCCTTGTCTCCAAAGCAAGTTTCAGGACAGTCAAGGACTGTTACACAGAAAAACTCAGTCTCATAAAACTAAAAAATAAAAGGATTATTTTAAAAGATAAATGTATTATTTTTGATATACAATGGCACAGCATCAATACCATTCTAAAAGGGAAAAACAGGATATAACAAAAAATTGACTGAAAAAATAATGAGACACAAAATCCTACAGCTTCATGTTCCTCCTCTGCCTCCTGGTGGAATCTCCAAGGTGTTTAGTTAGCACTGCCTCCATAGCTTGCTGCCTGAAATATAGATAGACCCTTGTGAGCCAGCACCACTACATGTATACACCTTTCTCAACATATGTCTCATGGTTCCAACATCTATGGCATCTCATAACATCCTTTGTAATTAAGATTTTATCTTCACAGTTTGATTCAAAGGTCTCTCTGGGTCTCTGATTCTGTCAAATATTGTCTTGCCTCAGTGGATCTCTGAATTGTGGTGTAA
The DNA here is from genome assembly GCA_028555095.1 of Dicrostonyx torquatus. Classification (NCBI taxonomy): domain Eukaryota; kingdom Metazoa; phylum Chordata; class Mammalia; order Rodentia; family Cricetidae; genus Dicrostonyx; species Dicrostonyx torquatus. The sequence goes on from JAQHUG010000073.1 coordinate 2,697,546, forward strand.
GACTTCTTGACACTTTTAATCTTGTATATTTCATACTTGAAAAACCAGTGATGTGTGGAAAATACTGCAAATTTCTGTTGCCAGTCAGGAGTGGAACTTGTCCCATGGTACCATTGTAGAGTTGACATTTTTGAGCTGCCCTGGGGAAACACTCCCCTGGGTAGATTATTTGATCAAGAAATACCTATAAAGATAATCTCAGTTTGTACTCCACCCTCATATTAATTTTCATTTTTACAGAATGAAGTTTCTGATAGGTAGGTTCTTACCCTCAGGGATAAGTCCTTGTGCAGAGCAAAAGGTTTGTCTTTTTAATGATAGTAATCTCTTTAGCAATTGCAGCTGCTTTTGATACTACTTTGTAATAATAAACCCCATCCTTTCATTTACAAAACTTTACATATCTGCCTGCTCCACTTTTGAGTCCTCTGTTGCAGAATGGAATGAAACAGTAGCCACACCACACTCTGAATGTTATTCGGCCTTGCCATTCCTTTCTCTGAACTAATTAGCCCATTACTCCTTAGTCAACCTCACTCAAGTTCTCAGGACACAGGCAGAATACATCCAGATTCTCTGCCAGAACATAGCCCAAAATGGCCTCTAGCCCACTTTTTAATAGAGTTCTAGCCCACTTTTTAATAGAGTTCTTGGTCTCTGGAACCTCACGAGCTCCACTGTCAGCATTACTGGTTTTTAAAAGCATTCTAGTAAGTAAAATTCCTGCAAGGAAGGTTACATTATTCAAGCAATTTTTGTGTTCAACGTTCTAAATTCTTCCATGTTTTTCCATGAAATATATGGCCTAGGAATTATATTGTTTGGCTTTTCACAATAATTACTACCCTATTGTTGATAACAATTTTCTTTATTTGTCATAGTTTCATTATGCTGACAAAAAAACAAGAAACAAGGGGTATATGTTGGTTCATGGTTTGAATTTATAGCCCACAATGGCTTGGTGGCAGGGACACAACACAGCTACTCATATTACATCTGTGGTCAAGAAGGAAAAAAATGACACTCATCTTGATTTCACCTACTTATTCGGTCTAGACTCTCCTCCTTTGCAATGATACTACCTATGTATCAGCTAGGACTTCTCACCCTAAATAATGTAATAAAGAAACAACCTTGTAGACATGCCCATCGTGTTGTTTCTATGATGATTCTAAATACTATCAAGCTGAGCATCAAGTTTAACCACAGCAATATCTTTGAGTAAATGTATGATAGGAACAATTTTAAAACTGAAAATTCAGGGGAGAGACAGGGAGGGAAACAGAGAAAAATGTAAAGCTCAATAAATATAAATAAATAAATAAATAAATAAAACAAAAACTGCAAATTCTTAACCAATATTCAAAAAACTAAAGTCACAAAATCAAGGTGAAATATTAATAAATCAAACAGAATCTATAAGTAAAGAGTAAACAAAATTAAGTTTATTCTGGGAATGCAAGGTTTATTAAATGCGTAACATTTAGCAACTTTCTAATAGAATTGACCTAAACAAGAAATAAAAGAAATTATATTATATTGTGACCCTATTAAAACATTTGATAATATTAAAATTAAATTTATTAAATCCATATGTAGTGGTTGTATATTGTGGTACATGCCTTTAATTCCATCACTTGGGAGGGAGGGCAGGAAAATTCCAAAGTTTGAGGCTAGCTTGATCTGCAGAATGTGTTTCAGGATAGCCAGGGCTACAAAAAGAAACCCTGACTCAAACACTTCCCTGCCAAAAGCTATATTCAAACTAGAAAAGACAATTTCTAAAGTTGATCAATGATATCTATGAAACCTAAAATAATTGTACATAGTGGTTATGTTAAAAAGCTTCCCTGTGGGATGGAACTTATAGGTGAGGAGCTGAGAAAGAATGACTGTGTTTACTGCATCTATTGAACACCACCCTGGAGGTTTTGCACAGGGGTAAATTAGTTTACAGAAAAGGTAAAAAATAATTATTTGTAGATTTGAGCCAATTATTTAAAAGGCAGAAGGTAGACCTGATAGCTAATGAGAAATATTCTATCTGTTGGCTTTTGTCACAATGACAAAATGCTTGTGACTGAAATGTCATGCAGAAGAATAAAAAGCTTTTTTGGGTTCATGATTTCAGAAGCTCAGTTCATGTTCTCTTGGATTTGTTCTGTTTTGGTCCCAAGGCAGTGCAGTATATCATGTCAAAGCATATAGCTCACTCCATAGCAACATATGAGGTCAAATTAGAGAGAAAAAGTGCCAATATCTCCTTCAATATCAAATCCCTGAGACTTAACTTTCTCTAAATAGGTCCCAGGCCCCAAAGATTTTACTATTCCCCAATAGCACCAGATCCTGTGAACAATCCCCTAACACATGATCTATTGGAGAAAACTCCATACTCAAATCACAGCAAATATTAGGTGTTCTAACAGATAGCAGGATTCTAAGAAATGTACGTTATGATACTAGAAATACATAATAATTCTGTGTAGTCGATCAAAAAGAAAATAATTGTACTTACTGTGTGGTTTCACTCAGATAAAAAATATAGAAAACAGGCACCTCTATTATGTGAATTCTCTTGCATTCAGGTAAAAGGACAATGTTGAACGTTTTATGTTTTCTAAATTGTGACTGTGATAACAATGTCAGAAAAATCTTCCTTTCTAACTTAAATAAAGAGGCAACTATCTCAATTCTATACTTGGAGTGCAATAGTGGATACAAAGGTGGCTTCTATATCCCACACCCCAGCCTGGGTCACTGGGAAGCACAGACTAATGTCTCTTTTCTTCATTATGTTTATTTAAGAGTAAGAGATTGAGATGTCAAGGCCAGTAAGAAGGGGTAAACATAGTAGTAATCATCACCATTTTCAAGTGGACTATGCATGTACTACTAACCTTGCTGGTTTCCTGAAATATGTGGCTGATTTCTGGCTCTTAACAGCTAACCTTATATCTCTGTGCAAAACAAAGGACTATATGACCATTGTTCTGTAAGAGATGGGGGTAATTTATGAATTATCTCATTTGTAGAGTCATCCAGAAATAAAAGACCTTGTATTGGTGTGTAGACTTGAATGAGAGTTCCTCTTGAAAACTGAAATGGGCTTAGCTCACTTCCTTTTGTGTTCTTGATGCATTTTCTAAGTAGAACATGAAGATTTACCAATGTATCATTTTTAATCTGATTGCTAACTTTAATGCTGAGCTAAAATCCTGATCCAAAATAAATTGTAGATTACTTTCTATGTAGAAAATTATTTTAAATAAAAATATATTAATAAAAATTTTTATAACATACATTAGTTGTATGTCTAAAATTCTCTGAGTAGTAAGAAATCAATGTTTCAGAGTCAAAGTAAACAATGTATTTATTTCAGTAGATATTAAAATTGTCTTTGTATTTGTGATGGTATGGGCCATTCCATCTTATTTAAAGACAAGATTGGGACCAGAAATATCTCCAGTTTAATAATAATGAGAATCATATTATAATCAAAGAGGGTGCTACATCAGGAGCTCTAGAAGTCTGACTACAAATGATATTTTAACCTCATAAAATCCTATTTTTTTCAATTTTTTATCTATGTGAATAGAAATTTGAATCACAATCTATTTATATTTCATATTATTTCATAATTTGTATAACCAGATGCTCAAGCCTTATTAAACTGAGCAGCATGAGGTTAGCATTCAAGTTTTAGGCAGAAAGGCTTAACTCTAAAACACCATATTATAGTTTAGCTATTTATCTATAATCAAATACATAATAATTAGATAAAATGCAGAAGTATTTTAAATCCATCATTCAAAGTAATCTAATTTATATTTATGACTTCATAATTATATTAAGTGGCAATGATGACTAGGATCTTACATATTGAGAATGAGCGATAGATAAGAGATAAACTTTTATCTTTTCCTTGGTTATTCGATCTCACTAATTACACATTTAATAATGATCAATTACACATTAATGCACATAATTGTTTTATTAAATCTAAACCATAGTTAAATGCTTATTTAATAATCTAAGTTAGTGTTGCCCTTTAATCTCTGTCAGTAAATTAGAGTTGAATTCATCCACCTAAATTTTAAATTATCTCTTGTTCTGCTCTCTGCTTTCTTGTCTTGAATTTTTGGAGAAATCAGCCTACTTTATTTGAGCTAACAAAACAAAGTCCAGAAGAATTACATTTTAGACCTTCAATGATTGAATGTATTTGAATTGTTTGTTTGTTTGAATGCCAGTATCTAAAAGATAGAGTTAATATTTATCTTAAACATGAACTGATAGAGTTATAATTTTAAAAACAGACCATTTTCAGTTGCTCAAGTTGCACTCTAAGCTCTTTAGTTCCTTATATCACTTACTTGTCAAGCAACACTGAAGATCAGGATTATTAAAGATAGTCTAAGGAGAAAGGCAATAAAGCAAGAAGAAGGCTTTAAGGGACCCTTCTAGGCAGCTACTGATTGAAGACCAGTACTAATCGACAGAGCTTGTCCCCACTTCCTTTCCCTCCCCAGCCTCGTCCATTGGCACTGAGAGGTGGAAATATAACTAGGAAGTTGCTTATCACCTCCATAAATTATTCCAGGTGAGAGGAAGATTTTCCATTCACTGAACCATGTATGATTTTTGAGTTCTACTTGAGATCCACTATAAACTAACCAGAGTTTATTAACTTTCATTGAAATGAAACTAGAATATCAAAGAAAAGTTATTTTACATTATTGACACAGATGTCTTTGGTAAGAATGAATATAGCCAAAACAAGAGCAGGAAAAACAGAGCTGCATTGCAAACATCTAGGCACACATACATGAACAGTTACACATATGAAGAAAACCAGTGAGCACCTCTCCAAACTTTTAGTGTCAGCTGTATACATAGTTTTACAGGGATTGTGTAGAATACACCATACTATCCCCCTTAAGAAAGAAATTTTACAAGATACAGAAAAAAATCCAGAATGTTTGCATTCTTGCACAAATCCTATGCATAGCACCATGCACAAACTCTTGCCTAAAATTCAGGATAGTACAAGTGATAGAAATATCATAACATTTTGCAGTGAAGGAATCTCATACAAGTTCAAATATACTAATGAGAAAGTAGCATACCCCAATGACACCCCTTATCTCTTTTCCCACTTTCTCATCTAAGAATCTTAGAGGCACAAAAATATTTCAGAAGAGTAATATACATAGAAATGGACATGAAGGCTTCAGTTCTGCTTGAGGGTGCTTCATGCCCTAGTCATAATATATATTTATACTGAATAGGGTAGGTAAGTAAGTAGGCATTTGTATAGCACTCAGGAATTTAATTGCAATATGAAACAATAAATGCCCATGAACACTAACGATTTAGGAGGCACAAAACTATCCTTCAATGTCAATCTATTCTGAAAATAGCATTTTCAAAGGCATTTGATTATTTTTTAGATATCATATAGTGTTATAGCATGAGCTGATAGGATCTAAATATCATTGACAGATCTTACAAAATTTTGCGGTTTTGAGTTGGTCCCAGAGTCAAATTGATTGATTGTGGTTAAGCTGCCCAAAGAAGTATTGTATTATCAGATACTATTTTTTTAAAAACTTTAAAAAACGTCCCTGAGCTTCTCAAAAGAAGAGGATACAGCTATAAGTTCCATTTGAGGTGGTTACATGAGAGAATCATTCACACTTGCTACAGGCAAATGTTTTTTCTCATAACCAGCAAGCTTGGATTTATATCAGCATGCTTCAAAGCAATGTCTTCCAGCCAGCTCTAGACTGGACAGAAGAATTCATTTCACCCCTCGGGCCTGGAGACCTGGCCCCAATGAGATACATTGCTTCATTTTGCTTCCTCGCTTAGTGTCTCCTGTAGGTGGTGGACTGGTGAGATGGTATCTGGAAGGTGATTTGGTGAAAATGGTGGTAATTTAACAGCAATTTTTGTGGCTACACTACCCCAGTAGGAGCCATTCCACTTCTTCAAAAGTAAGAGCTTTTATCAAGAATCCAAGGAGGGAGGCTTGTGTGCTCAACATGGAGTTAAGTTGAAGAAATGGGTAAAACACACAGAGCTGATTCTAGCCCGACAGGCATAGTCCACACAAGATGTGCTGTGGGCACACAGAAAGGCAGCACCGTAGGGAGGGCTCAGATTAAATCACACCCGCTGCTGCCATCAGTATTGTTGCTTGTCGTGGCTTTTCTATTTGGGGAGAGCTTATCAACAGACATGAGTTCAGAATGATGAGTGAGACAAGTGATAAACAGAGACGGAGAAAATGAAACTAAGCCCTCTTTCATGCCTGTTCTCATTGTTCTTAGTCAAAAAGCAGAAGTGCGTGGGCACCTGGCGTGTCACCCTGGGACGTTTGCAGGTTTGTTTTGTGATTATAACAACTTTTAAAAAATATATTGCTTTTGAGAGGAAATGGGAAAAACATTTTTCTTTGCCTGTCTTGTAGCAGATGTAGAAGAAATATATGAATCTTACTGAACACACATTTTCAAATGAGACTCCTTTTCTTAAATACTCAATTCATATATTAGTTTCTAAGAGCCAAATTTTAATTTTCCTAATGAGACAGCAGCCTCACATTCAAAAAACAACATGGAACAGAGGTAGACTTTTCATGGTCCTGAAGAATTTAAGTGTCAGGGTTACCATTTCTGTGGCTTTTGATCATTTATGTATCCTGTGGCTAAACCTCAGATAGGCCTTATTTTTGTTGGCTTTTTTTGTATAACCATTTCTTATCAAATTTATGAAATATATTTAAACTGAATTTTAAAAATCTATTTCCAGCACATACATTGTCCCCTCAGATGCGTTTTCACTATCTGCTGAATTAGCAGAGTTGCTTCAGGCATTTGGGACCTGTTAGAGAGTAGTTTAATCTCAGGTCCATTTAGATTTAGATGGTGTATACAACACACACACACACACACACACACACACACACACACTTGTCTTTCTTTAGAAATGGTAGGTAGACAGGGCACGTCTACATTCCATTTTATAGCTCAACAACACAGTTACACAAAGGCAGTCCACAATATCATACTCATTACAACCATAATTTACAGCACATAAATGTATAACTACAGCCTTATCATAATTTGAAGTACACAAATTCAGAAATTAGTGATACTCTGAACATTAGGTACAGAGAAACATTATGGAAGGAATAAAACTTTTTAAAATTACATAATTGATAATACAGTAATACAATAATGATAGCAAGGAAGATTATTTCAGAGGATTTTTTTTAAATGCATAACAGAATGTTGCATGTATGCTTGTAAGATTAGATCTAGAGCAGGAATCCTCTGTGAAAATCTGTAGATGTGTGCATGGAATAAACATAGGAGAGGCTTGCTCCTGCTGGCTACATTCCTAAATATTCTAAGGTCTGACCAAGGCAATCTGAAAAGAATTACTTAAACCACAGGAACCAATTATTGACAAAACATTGTATAAAATGTATGTATTATTTCTTTATTTTCCTTGCAAAACACAGTATTTCTATATGGTTGACATATGAAGAAATGAATAAATCAAATACAGCGGAAAGGAAAAAAATCATATCAGAGATACATCAGAGAGCTTATAAGCAAATTTTAGTTCTTAAAGTTTTATGTCTCCTCCGGTTCTTTAAATTCACAGTTTCATACACTTCTGTTTTCTATTTGAAAGAAATATTCACTTTTGTAGAAAGTTTTGGCTCCAACATTTTAGATACTTGCCCTTAAATATGTTCTTTCGAATATGTTTTTCCTTATAGATCCAAGTTCTTAGAAGGAAAAGTATGCATAGGCAGAAAAACTCAAAATATTTTCCTCTTATATCATCAAGATAGGAAAGAAAATCCCCAAATTATATTCAGGACATAGTCTTGAAAGACATATATTTTAAGAAGGAGATCTTCTGTGATTCTCCCAAAAGACAAGGAACCACTGACATCTACCCATTGAGGGAGGGAGCATTACCCTATTCCAAACATGGTTCTCTTGATTAGTTAGTCTTGAAATCATATATATACAAGGCATAATAAGTGGACTCAACAGTGTGTGTGAGTATGGAATATATTTGTATATATATTTATACAATAATAATAATGATGAGACCAACAATCTGAGATGGAAGGAGAGAAATGAAAGGGAATTGAAAGATGGAGAACATGGAAATGGGAAGACTTGGAGCAGGGCCATGGGATGGGAAGGTGGGGAACATAGAGATGGGAATATCGGGGGCAAAGAAAATGTTGGAGGGAGAACAGGGAAGAGTGAGTGGTATAATTACATTTCTAATTATTTAAATTTAATATAAGAGACTCATATTTCTGTGTTGCAAATTCTATTATCGAGATCATGAATGATCTATAGTAGTGATACTACAATTGCCCTTAGTATTTTTAAAATAATTTTTGATCAAGTCTCCTTTATAATAAATCTTGAGTCATGACTCAGCACTCAATCTAGAAGATAGAGTTGGCAGATAAAGTAATCGCCATATTTTAAGTCATGATTCTGTGTAATAATAAACACTTGATGACTATACTTCTTTTAATTATTATTATTTGAATAACATTTAGTAGCTATGTAAACATTAATTCAAAATTACCAACAATGGTGTGTTCATATTTCTGTTTCAGTGACCTTTTGAAAGAACTCAAATTTTAAGGGGACAAAGTGTGTATTGATCTGGTTTAAGACAAAAACTCAAATGGCAAGCAGAAGAAATCATTGAACTTTGTCATTAGAAATTATGAAAATTAAGAAGGAGGCCCCCAAATGAGCAATGTACTAAATACTTATGGGATACTATTGAAAGGCATAATGTATTGAAATGCAGAAAAACTATCAATTAAACTTTATGAAGTAATGGCTCAAAAATACTCAACTTTGTAAAGATACAAAATTGCAAATTCAATACCTGTGTAAAATCCAGTCAGAAGAAACACAGTAGAATTTATAACACTTCTCAAAGCTGAAGTCTAGAGATCAAGCAGAAATGGAAAGCATACTGAATACAAGGAAAGAGTCTTTATCATTAGCACTGACTTTCCATTAGGCACAAGTGAGTAAATAAATTATATTGAAAAACAAGTAAATTCCAATCCAGACTCTATACCCAGCATAAACATGCTCCAAGATCAGAGGCACAATAATGACATTTAGGTGGAATAATAAACTAAGGGAGTGACTTGTCAGGGAACCTGACACTAGTTACTGGTGCCAAATGAAGTTCTTTATCATGGAGGAAAAGAAGTCTATGGAGACCAGATATTCTTTATAAATAAAGGGGTTTCTGAAATGGAAATAACATGCAATTAATGAAAAGAGCTTTAGTTTAAGTTTCATTAGTGAATATAAGTGTCTTCTAAATACTTATCTTTATAGCCACACTATGGTGCATCTCTCCCCCTAATCAAGGAAAAGTCTTTTCTCTGTAATAGCACAAAGGCTATTGCAGAGAAACACAGAGTATCATAGTGTCAAGAATAAGTGACTGTGGAGTACCCATTCCCAAATTAAACATCTGTAACATCATCTCTAGAGTAAGGATCAGGGAACATTGTGGAGCGGGGCCAGAGAGATTGTAAGAGTCTTATGACCAGGACTGCTTTGAAATGGAATCTTCAGAAAAGGGTTGTTGCACCCATGGACTCTCAAAATATGTGGTCACCAACCTAAGGCCTGCAGGGCATGATCTATTCCAGCATAGTTGAAGGAAAGAATTACAAGGCCCCATCTCTTCTGGAATAGCTACAGCCCATCTAACTTCAACTGAAGGAGAAAAATCAGGGTTTTTTTTCCTGTTTGGATTCCAATATCAAAGTAGTTAACCTAACCCCATAGGCAACATAGACTGGTTTATATATGATACATATGTGTATACCATATATAATTGCATTTTAAAATTATAGAAGAGAAAGACATAAATATGAATGAATTTGAGGTGGTGGATACTGGAGGAACAAGGGAGGAGGTGGAGGAATCAGAGAGGAATATAGATGATTGAAATGCATTCTTTTCATATGTGAAGTTTTCAGATATAAATAATTTAAAAGAAGTAAGTTTCATTATAATTTGTGTGGGAAGGGTGTGTTGCGCGTGGATAGGGCAGTGTGCTCTGTGGATGACCACTGCGACCAAACATGGACTTCAGGAAGCCTCTTTTATCACTGCATTGTGCCTCTCTAGAAGTCTCTCTGAAGTTGAACCCTGACTGTTTCTATACGAACTCTTGACAACCTAGCCCCAGCAGTTCCATCTATGAGTGCCCCATCCTCACAAAACTCTAGTACAGTATATACCTGCAGCTAAGACCAGCTGTTGCAAATTTTGATAGAGCCCAATGTAGTTTTCATTTTCATTTGTTCTTTTGCTGTGCTAACAAAAACTTTATTGTCAGACACAAAATAACTCAGATTCATTCCTTACTTTACGAGTTGTATGGACCTCTCCCTTGCCTTCAGATATATGACTTATTTTATATGACCTATTTTGAGTTATTTGTCAAAGGCAACATGAAATTTCTACTGAACTTCATTTTTCCCATATGGATATCTCAGTCATTTCTCTCTTAAATTGTTTTCACAGTCACTGAGAAATCAATGTGAGGGTTTATTTGTGACCATCAGTCCCATCCTATCAACATCTAGATCTGCCCTTCAAACAATATCATTCTTTTGAGTGAATTTTACAAAGTAGCATGAATAATCCAACTTTAATCTTCTTGCCAAAGTTATCTTGGCTCATTTTTTGGCTTTTCGTTTCATTATGAAGTTTAGGACCACCTTATTGTCATATACAAAAATAAAGTTAGAAGTCTGTGAGTGGTTCTAAAGGATGTGTGAATCAATTGTCCTCTGATTCATAAACATGGAGCACCTACCCATTCATCCCAGCCATTTCCAGATTGCACTCCTTTTTATCATTTTGTCTACCTGTTTTAATTCTTTTTGATGCCTTGTAAGTGAAATAAAAGTTTCATGATTTTAATTTTGGATTGTTTATTGTTAAAATGTAGAAAACCCTTGATATTGCATGAACCCGCATTGTTTGCTATTCTCTCTGTGTCTGTGGATTGTTTCATCCTCATTCCTTATTTTTACAGGTAATATCCACCAGTGACAGAATACACACCATGTTTCTTTTTCTCAGTCTGAGTTATCTCCCTCAGGATGATTTTTTTTCTAGTTCTGTCCATTTTTCTTCAAATTTCCTGGAGTCCTTGTTTTAAACAGCTGAGTAATATGCCATTGTGTAAATACACCACATCTTTTTTATCCTTTCCTTGAGGATGCGGGACATCTAGGTTGTCTCCAGGTTCTGGTTATTAAAAACAAAGCTGCTATGAACATAGTTAATTAAGCGAGTGTGCTCGTGGTATTATTGAGCATCCTATGCACATATACATAGGATATAATGGGTATAACTAGGTATTGTGGTTGATTGGCTCCTAGTTTTATGAGAAACCATCACACTGACTTCCAGAGTGGCCATACAAGTTTGCACTCCCACCAGCAATGAAGGAGTGTTTTCCTTGCTCCACATCCTTTCCAGCAGGAGTTTTCACTTATATTTTTCATCTTAGCCATTATGACAGGGGTAAAGTGTAATCTGAGAGTCATTTTGAATTGCAGTTCTTTTATAGCTAAACATGGTAAACATCTCCTTAAGTGTTTCTCAGTCATTTGAAATTCTTCTGTTGAGTATTCTCTGTTTAGATCTATCTGTATCCCATTTTTATTTGGATTATTTGCTTTGCTGATATTTAGTGTCTTGAGTTCTTTATATATTTGGAAGTCTTCTGTAGGATGTGGGGTTGGCAAAGATCTTTTCTCATTCTATAGGTTGCTGCTTTATCCTATTGATGGTGTCCTTTGCCTTATAGATACTTTTCAATTATCTTGAGGTCCCATTTATTAATTTTCATTCTTAGTAACTCTGCCACTGGTATTCTCTTTAGTAAACTGTCTTCTGTGCCAATGCATTTCAGACTATTCCCCACTTTCTCCTTTATCAGGTTCCATGTATCTAGATATATGCTGAGGTCTTTTATCCACTTGGACTAGAGTTTTGTGCAGACTGATAGATACGAATTTAGTTTCATTCTTTTACATGCTGGCATTCTGCTTGAGCAGCACCATTTGTTGAACATGATTTCTTTTTTCAATTGTATTATTTTGACTTTTTTGTAAAAAAAAATCAGATGTCTGTAGGTGTGTGAATTTACTTCAGGGTCTTTTATTCCATTTCTTTGATCCACCTGTCTGTTTCTATGCCAATACCATGCAGTTTTTATTATTACAGCTCTGTAATAGAGCTTGAAATCAGGGATGGTGATACCTCTCCAGAGGTTCTTGTATTGTACAAGATTGTTTAAGCTATTCTGGTTTTTTTTGTTTTTCCACATGAAGTTGAGATTGTTCTTTTAAGATCTAGAAAACGTTGATCTGGAATTTTAATGGGGGATTTTATTGAATTTGTAGATTGTTTTTGGTAAGGTGGCCATTTTTACTATATTAATCCTACAAATCCTGAGCATGGGAGAGCTTTTATTCTTCTGGTATCTTTTTCAATTTATTTCTTCAAAGATTTGAAGTTCTTGTCATACATGTCTTTCACTTGCTTGGTTAGAACTATGCCTAGATATTTTATATTATTTGAGGCTATTGTAAAGGGTGTTGATAATCTGATTTTTTTCAGTTAATTTATCATTTGAATATAGCAGGATTACTGATTTTCTTGAGTTAATATTGTACCCAGTCACTTGACAAAAGGTATTTAGTAGGAGTTTCCTGGCAGAGTTTTTGGGGTTGCTTATGTATAATATCATCTGTGAATAATGAATGATAAGTTGATTTCTTCCATTCTGATTTTTATCCTCTTGATTTCCCTTAGTTGTCTTATTTTTCTAGTTAGAACTTCAAGTACAGTATTGAATAGGTATGGCGAGAGTAGACAGCCTTCTCTTGTTTCTGATTTTAGTGAAATTGCTTTGAGTTTCCCTGTATTTAATTTATGTTGGCAAACAGCTTGCTGTATATTACTGTTATTATGTTTACATATGACTCCTGTATCTCTGATCTCTCTAAACTTTTAGCATGAAGGGGTATTGGATTTTGTCAAAGGTCTTTTTAGCATTTAATGGGATGATCATGTGGGTTTTGTTTTGGTTTGTTTATATGGTGCATTGAATTGATAAATTTTCATATGTTGAATCATCCCTAAATCACTGGGAAGAAGTCTACTTGGTCATCAAGGCTGATGATGCTTTTGGTGTGTTCTTTGATTTAGTTTGTGAATATTTTACTGAGTAATTTTGCATCAATATTCATGATTTAAATTATCTGTAATTCTATTTCTTTGTTGAAACTTTATGTGGTTTTGATATCAGGGTGACTGTGGCCTCACGGAAAGAATTTAGCAGTGTTACTTTTGTTTCTATTTTGTGTAATTATTTGAAGAGTAATGGTATTAACTCTTCTTTGAAAGTCTGTTAGAATTCTACATTAAAACCATCTGACCCTAGGCTTTCTTTGGTGGTAGGTGTGGGAAGACTTTTAACATCTGCTTCTGTTTTCTTGGGGTTTACAAGACCATTTAAATTGATAATCTTATTTTGATTTAACTTTGGTAAATGGAATCTATCAAGATATTTGTCCATTTCTTTTAGACTTCAATTTTGTGGAGTAATGTTTTTGAAGTTCTACCTAATGATTCTCTGGATTTCCTTAGAGAAATGCCCCTTTTTAATTTCTGGTTTGTTGATTTAGATATTCTCTTTGCCTTTTAGTTAGTTTGAATAAAGGTTTATCTATTATGTTGATTTTTCTAAAAAAAACAACTCTTTTTTACATTGATTTTTTGTATTGCTCTATTTGTTTATATTTTGTTGATTTTAGCCCTCAGTTTGATGACCTTCTGCCATCAGCTCCTTTAGGGGTGTCTGCTCTCTTTGTTGTAGAGTTTTCAGGTGTGCCTTTAAAGCTATTAGTGTATGTGATCTCTCCAAAATGTTCATGACGGTACTTAGTACTATAAATCTTCCTCTTATCACCACTTTCACTTTGTCCCGTTAGTCTGGGTATACTGTGCATTCATTTTCTTTGAATTCTAAGAATTTTATTTCTTCCTTGATCCAGTAGCACCTCAATAGAGAGTTGTTCTGTTTCCATGGGTTTGTAGGCGTTCTGCTGTTCATGACATCTGGCTTTAATCCATGGTGGTCTGAGAAGATACAGGGGAATATTTAAATTTTTTATATATGTTAAGATTTGTTTGCTTTATGGCTGAGTATATAGTCAGTTTTGGAGAAGATTCCATGTGCTGCTGAGAAGAAAAATTTATTTTGTTGTTCTGGGTGAAATGACCTAAAGACAACTATTAGGTCTATTTTTCAAACTCTGCTGTTATATTATATTCCTTCATCACATAGTTGTGTTGATTTTTGTTATAGGAAGGCAGTCATTTAAATTTTTTAATCAAATATGTTGATACTCAATATTTCTTGAATATATCTTTTCAATGCTTTACTTCTAGAAGCTTAAAATTTATATTTCCTTTTTGCTTTGATTTGAAATCTTATTTTTCTTAGAAAATCTAGTTAAAATTTTGCCATTTATATTTATCATTTCTCAAGTACATGACTATTGATCTTATTAATTATATTATTTCTGCTTTTCCCATGCTTACTTTAAGTTTATTATTTTTGTTAATTCTGTATAAAGTTTATTTTTGTTTTTACATTTTCTTATATATAAGTTAATTCTTTGAGCTCTTCATTTTCAGTTTTTTATAAATATATATTGATCCTGTTTAATTACCCCCAACTCCTCCTAGAACCTTACCACCTCCCTAATATACCCAACTTCTCTCCCCCAACTCTTTCTTTAAGAAACACAAAATCAAATAGATAAAATATCAGTAAACAAAAATGCCCAAAAACCAAAATGGAACAAAATACCTAAATAAAATAATATAGTTCCTGTGCTCAGAGATACTGATTGGAGAAACTGATTTTCCCATTATCATTGGGAATCAATTGCAAGTACATTCTTGGTTAGGAGTGAGAGCATGTGTCTATTTTTCTTCTCAGTGCTGGGACACCATCTGATTTGCACCTGGTGTGTTTGGTATGTGCTACCATAGTCTCTGTGAGTTCACATTAGTCCTATTGTATCTGGAGACAATGTTCCTCCAGAGTCATCCACCACTTCTGGATTTTATTATCTTTTGTCTCCTCTTCTGCATCGTTCCATAATCCTTGAGGGGAGGGTCTTGATAAAGACATCCTATTTAAGATTTGGAATGCTCCAAAGTCTCTCACTCTCTGTACATGGTCAACTTCCGGGTCTATTGCAGGATATTGATCACACTATGAACACCTAGGTTGTGTTAGTAAATGGAATAGCCTCTTGCGGCATGGTTCAGTCTATTACATCCATGATTTGATTAGGTCAAATCAGCCATAGATCAAGAGTCAGGGTAAGCACCTAACTGACAGCAAAAAAAGCCATAACATAAAAAGTGAAAGGAAGTCAGGAAGATGGATAAAGAAACATAGAGGAAGTATTAGGGGAGGGATTTTGAGTTTTGGGTCCTTTTTGGTTTAGAACTGTGGAAGAGACGTTCTCTTTGTAGAACAGAGGCAAAGGTGAAAGGAACTGCATGCTTTTTTGTCTCTACTAGTTGACAGATTTTCAACCCAGCTTCTGGCTCCCAAGTCTGTATTGATAAGATAAAAGAATAGAGATGTAGTTAAAATGTTTTTCTCCCTACAGAGAGGTGGTTGAAGCAGTAGCAGGACACAAAGGCTCCCACACCCAAGGCATAAGCAGTGAAGTGGTGGCAGCTGTGGAGACGCATCAGCAACTGGGAGAGTAGTAAAAATCAGCTGTAGTCATTGTGCAGAATTGATAAAAACAACAAGGATATCTGTATTAATTCCCCGGTACTGTAAAATGAAACTTTTCAGATGAGAGCAGAGCCAAGTACTGAAGTATATAGAAGTATAGGATATAGTAGCATGACATTTGAAGTTACCCTGCTACTATGTTCAACTAGGAGAATATTAGCCTTGGGCATTGTCAGTGGAAGGGGTAAAGGAGTTAGAAAGGGGGAAGGAGGATGAGAACAGGAGGGATCAGGTGGGGGAGGATGGAGAGAGAGAGTACTGGAAGAGACCAATGGACCCTGGCGGCATCTTTGGGATAACCTAGAGCAACAGAAACTACCTGGAATCTTTGAGGGTGACCCTAGCTAAGACTCCTAGCAATAGGGATATGGATTCTGTAACAAGGCAAGATTTCCAGTGGAGGAACTAGGACACCAAGCCAGCCACAAACACTTTGACCTACAATATTTCCTGCCTGCAAGATGTGCTAAGGCAAAGATGGCACAGAAGTTGTGGGAGTGACCAACTAATGACTGGCACAACTGGAAACTCATGCCTTGAGAGGGAGCTCCCCGCTGAGAGCCAGGACCCATAAATGGGATACTCCAGATCTTAATATAGAACTAAACATGACTATCAAAACAAACAAGTAGTCAATTAAATGATTCCTAATGATATTCTGCAAATCTCATAGATTCTCATAGCTCAACTGTCATCAGAGAGGCTTCCTCCAGCAACTAATGAGTGAAGCAGATACCCATGGCAAAACATTAGGCAGAGCTTAAAGAATCCTATGAAAGAGGGGAGGAAGGATTGTAGGAGCCAGTAGGGTCATGGACATCCCCCCAAACCCTGCAGAATCAACTAACCTGTTTTCATAGGGGTTCACAAAGACCAAACCAATAAGCAAAGACCCTGCATGGGACTGATCTAGGCCCTATACATATATGTTATAGTTGTGTAACTTGGCTTTCTTGTGAGACTCCTCATAGTGAGAGGAGGGCTGTCTCTGATACTCCTGCCTGCATCTGTGACCCTTTCCTCCTACTGGATTGCCTCATCCAGCCTTAAGAGAAGAGGGAATGCCTAATCTCAGTGCAACTTGATATTCCAGGACTGGTTGATATTCATGAGACACCTGTATCTGAAAAGAAACAGAGGAGGAGGAGATCATAGGGAGGGAGAATAGGTGGGGTGTGTGGAATGTGAAGGAAAGAAGGGAAACTTCAAATGTGATGTAAAAACAAAAATAAGTAAATAAACAAAAACGAACACACAGAAGAGTGCAGTATTTAATTTTCCCACACCCACAAAACTTCCAGTTATTTTTTTTTGTTTTTGTTTTTGTTTTTGTTTTTCGAGACAGGGTTTCTCTGTGGCTTTGGAGCCTGTCCTGGAACTAGCTCTTGTAGACTAGGCTGGTCTCGAACTCACAAAGATCCGCCTGCCTCTGCCTCCTGAGTGCTGGGATTAAAGGCGTGTGCCACCACCGCCCAACCAAAACTTCCAGTTCTTTTATGTAATGATTTCTAATTTTAACCCACAACAACTCTGATAAAGTTGATTTCTTGAGACTTGTTTTGTAGGTTAACTGAATGGAATTATGTGTATTGGTGTGGAAAAGCACTAAGGCTTTCTGCTAGATCAGATTGCTTCACAGTGTTCCTCAGTCCTTGTGCTTGGTGATTCTTCAGCTGTCTGTCAACCTGACAATAAAAGCAAGTGTCTTCCATTCTATTCCTGCTGAACTGCTCTGTTCCTTCAGTACTGTCAGTTCATGTCATGTGTTTGGGTCTCTACTGATGTGTGCATATAATTGTTTACAATTGGTAAGTATTCCTGATGAATGACAGTTCTATCATTAGAGAACGGAACAATTTCCTTTGAAGTCTATTTTGTTGTTAGGATAAACATTCTTGATAGTGTGAATTTGATGTAAAATTTTCTTAAGTAGAATCCAGAAGAAAATTGCCATGATCAAAATAACACATTAAATGTTATACTCATCAGAAAACATTAAGGAAATGAATCAAATTTATAGGCTGAAAATACTTACAAAACATATAGCTATCAACGACTTGCTTTTGGTTTAGTTTGGTGAGACAGGATCTCTTTCTCTCTGTGTAGCCTAAACTGACCTTGAATTTTCAGTCTTTCTGCTTTGTTCATCAAGAGCTGAGATTATAGGAAAGTACCAAAATACCTAGATGTAAGTCTCATTTTTGAGGTTATATTGCTTGATTGTATAATAAGAAGAGTAAATAAGCCATCTTGAGATATAGCTTATAAAGGATGATGCAAGACCCAGGTGGTGGTGCCATGCCTTTAATCCTAGTACTCTGTAGCAGAAGCATACAGATCTCTTGAGTTCAAGGCCAGTCTGATCTACAGAACGAGAGTTCCAAGACAGACTCCAAAGCTACAGAAACCCTGCCTCAAATTTTAAAAAAAATGATGAAAAAATTAGGTAATAAGTTGGCATTATTCCTTAGGGTGTGAAGTATAAAGACATTAGAGTGTCCAGCCATGAACTGCTCATATTAAGAAAAGGCTCAAAACACCACATTATGGTAAATAGAACAAAGAACTCTCATACACAATTCTCAATTTGAAGTAAATATAAAGCAACATTCATCAACATATATGACCAGTATTTCTCTTTCTGGACTATTTATAAGAAAGAAAATGAAAAAAATTGTAGCTGTGAAAAGCATGTTCTAAGAAAGTTCATAACAGTTTTATTCAAATTAGCTATAAATTGAAATCGGACAAGTCTCCATCAGATAGAAGAATGAGCAACCTATGTGGCATATACATACAAGATCATACTTTTACTCTGGTACAAATTGAATGGGCTGGCACATGTGGCATGAAACAACACAGGTATATCAGAAAAATCTAATTCTATGCAAAAGCAAAGATAAACAGATTCTTCATGATGTATGATATTTGGGAACTGTGTGTATGTTTATTTCTAATGGTGACACAGAAGAGCACTTTTCTCTGATGGTGATGAGAAGTGGCAGGAAGGAGATTTCTTTGGTGACAATATTCTGTATCATAGATTGATTTGCACAGGTGAACGCATTAGTCAGAGCTCATCATATGGCATATTTAAGATTTATGGGTTTTAATATATGTGATTTTTACCTCAAACAAAAAGAATCTTAAGCAAATACTGAATTCCAGTTATTTTTATGTCTCAGGTGAAGCTTGCTGATCTAAGACTTACTTTGATATGTATGAAAACTATCATATGGATTGATGGATTGAATGGCAGATGGGTAGATGCATAAACACGTGTCAAAGTAAATATGTTAAAATGACAAATGCAGGGACACATCAGGGTATATGGATATGAGCTATGGCATTCATTCAACTTTTCTGCATTTTTCAAAACTTTTATAGCCATATTTTGGGCTATGAAACCAAAACCATTCTAGAAAGATATTCAAGCACACATCCAACACAAAGATGAGAGTGTACATCGTGCAATGGCAGCACAGAGAAGAAAGATATGGGAATAATAAGACATATCAGATTGAAGCAAGTTGAGGTCAGAGATGGCTAGGAAACTACGCTTCAGTGTTTAAAGTCATAGAAGGTAGAAAAGTTCATATCTTTGATGTGAGAAATCTACATAAGATCCATATATTAAAAAGGCTGAATCACATTCTGGGCTGCTCTTGGAAAATGGTAGATTGTCAGATGAGCAGGAGAAAGTTACATCACTTGGGCAAACCTTGGACGGTGACCCTTTTCCCATCTCTTTCTTTACTTTGGTCATCGTGGGGGTAAATAGGAATTCTCCACAGCAAAATCACTCTATGTTGTGCTATGCAATCAAATGTCCACAGTATGTGGCCAAATAATCATGGATTAGAATCTCTAAAACTGTGACGCAAGGTAAAACTCACTTCTTTGTAAGCTGACCTGTCTTGTGTGTTTAATCATAACAATGGAAACTTAAGATCAAATGGAAGAATATTTTCAGCATTCTCTTTTCTATATGGAATAGATTGCTGGGGAGTTCATTGGGAGACTAGGAATATTGGCCGGTAGCTATCTTGGGGTTTCTGGAAATGACCAGATAAGTCTGCTTGAAGTATTCTAGACCACACTTCCTGTAAAAGAATGTTTGCCAACATTACCAACGTGTGGCACTTCAGCAGGACTGTTAGGAAGACTACCCCTTGCATAAGACATAGGGTAGTTGCTACTGTTTCCAAAATAGGATTTTTGTTTGTTTGTTTTTTTAAGACAGGGTTTCTCTGTGTAGCTCTGACTATCCTGGAAGTTGCTTTGTGGACCAGGCAGGCCACAAACTCACAGAAATCCACCTTTATATGCCCCCTGGGTGCTGGAATTAAAGGCTTTCACCATCACTGCCCAGCAGGATTTATTTTTATATCTTTCCAATTATCACTTTCTATACAAAATGTTTCCAGGATAGCTTACTAGCTTTAAAAAAAATATGTGAAGAAAATTAGCTTAAATGAGTACTAGTTATTTGGGGTACAACTCTGGTATTATTATTCCAGGGTGAGCATTTTACATACACATGGACATAGGACTGAATTAGGATCATGTGTCATTGATGATACCTCCTACATACATGGACCAATTTATAAAGTAAACATGTTTCTTTTACCAGATTACTTGAATCAAAAGACCAGTTTATGAATGACAATCCAGCAATCCTGTATACACTGTTTGAATGTGATTTATTCAGATTCTGGTGGTGCCCATATACTCAAGCATAAGTGAGAACAAGATGCAGGACCTGTTAAGAAAATCCTGGTGTTTGGAAAGCAGCACTTAAAAAAGTCTATAAGATCTGAAAATGCAGAAGGAAGCATTGGGACAAGTAGTAGCTCCATTTAAGGTGACAAAATAAAATGACACGGGGACATATCTCAGGGAATATCTTGCTAATAATGCTATGCTTAAGCAAGTTTCCCACACATACCTAAACTGCAAAAGGGAACAAATTATTTTACAACCCCAAACTATCAGCATTATTAGCGAACAGCCATAAAGATTAACCTCTATGGCTACTATATTCGCTGTACTAATGTGAATCTTACCTCAGTTTTCAATGTCCTTATTCAGTTTTCAAATGACTCTATTGCCATAGAAAGTATTAACAATTAGAATTCATTATTTAGTTAATCTTCATTATTGCTGAAACAAGTGTGCATTTCCAAAAACAGGGAATGCACCTGCTCTTTCAATGATAGAAGGGTGTGCAGAATAGACAACCTGTAGATACCTGAGCACACACTTGACGGACAGGAGTATTGCAAGGCATGTAAGCGCTTGGTTAGAAATGCATCATCCCGTTGGCTGATTCCTATATCCATACTGAGGAGTTAATCATTTGCCATTGGCAAAAAAAAAAAAATGCAGCCACTTTCACACTGACATATAGTGTCTACGGCTCTATAGATTTTTCAAAGGAAATAGATTCAAGCTCTATCAGACTGACTGAAGGCTTAGGAAATAATAATCACATATTCTTCTCTTTAGAGCCATTTGTCCTCTGGCTTCTGATTTTCATCAATTCTCTGTAATTTTCACCCACTCTGTCTCAGGATCATGAGTTATCATTGGTTGCCACTGGAACACTCCAGAGTAATTTGTCTTATTGAAACATGGGCTGGCCTCGCGGCTGTGCATAATCATTCACTCTCCAATATATCACATATTCTCTACAATTCCTCTCTCTACTTAGGAGGACATAACGCTGTCATCGAGCTGATGAAGCTGGGAATTAATTGTTTTCTTTTCGTGTGGAAAGTGCCGCAGTTGTTTCCGCATGTCGGTTTTAGAGATCTGCCTCCCATGGACCGTACTTCCTGAGAACCAAATTGTTAACTGTGCTCTAGCTCACTGGCAATCGTCACTTTGCCTGAGGAATAAACTGGG
The DNA here is from genome assembly GCA_028555095.1 of Dicrostonyx torquatus. Classification (NCBI taxonomy): domain Eukaryota; kingdom Metazoa; phylum Chordata; class Mammalia; order Rodentia; family Cricetidae; genus Dicrostonyx; species Dicrostonyx torquatus. The sequence goes on from JAQHUG010000073.1 coordinate 2,719,392, forward strand.
TTCAGACCTGCAGTCAACAAAGCTTTTAGATGGCACACTGCCTTTCCCCTTGTGTGGCCTTGGTTTAGTTTTGCTGAGAATGAGTCCATTTAAAAGCCGACAGCTCTGTTGATTCTATAAGGACATGATCTGACTCTTATTCCTACAAAGATTTTTATATTTAAAATGATGCTTGATGGATTTAAATATATTTGAAAAAGTCACAGCATGGGGTGCCGATTCCAATTCCAATTCTAATAAGTCTAATCAGTAACTGGGGTTACTAGAGCCAAGTCTGAAGTCTCCTGTAGACTTTAATTCATTTCCTTGGGTTATGGCATTTTAAAATAGAGAGCACTTCTAACATTGTATGTAGAGGACTTTAGGATAGGCATATAATTCCTGCCACGTGGTGACTTGGGCAACTCTATGTGATCATATCAGAGGCACATGGATTGAATAGTTTCTAAAGTCTATGTGAACTTCAGTATTAAAGTAGTTAGTCTCAGACGAATCTAGTCTCAGTCTTTGCCTAACACAAAATACCTGGAAAGTGGTTTGATACAAGCACTAATTATTAGGTGAAAAGAGTAATGTCTGTTTTGATGGACTCTACTACCAAACTCACAAAGGATAAACACTGTCCCAATATGCAATCCAGATGAGCACTGGATTTGGTAGATTCAGCTGTCAAGGGGACCAAGGTGGTCTTTGTAATGCACACTGAAAAGAAGCAGTTAAGAGATCCCATAGCTGGAATGTCCTTAGAGGAATACTACAGACTTCACACTGGAGAACCCAAAGGAGGCTTTTGAATCTCCACACCACTATGATGACTCTCAGACTGTACTTACTAAGAAAAACCCAAACATAAAGTCCCTTTATAGAGAGTACTGTGATTGCTACTATATAGAATTAAACCTTTTAAACATTGATTTATGAAGTCTTAATGTTACTATGAAATATACTGAGCATGATTTATTTTGTGCCATTGGACTAAAGTAAAGAACCAAATTCCCTACATTTTGTCTCTGGACATTCTTCTCTAAGTTTCTCAATCTGTATTATTTTATAACATAGCAGACAATGCTAATACGCTCTGTAGAACATAGCTGTGCTTGGCTTAGAGATGGCATTAGCTGTGCCTACTATAGTGATGGGGCATGTAGACAGTACTCAACCAGTTGTTATTCGTGCCATTAGACTAACTCATTTTCTATGTTTGAAATGAACAAACCAAGGTCAAATTACTTAAATTGAACATAATTCTGATGAAGACTCATTAATAATAACCTATTATAATAACCTATTATTAATTAACCCCAATTGATTACCCATGAATCATTAGTAATGGTTAATTGTATTGTACTGATTATTAAAATGTAATGTTTAACACGTTAAAATTGTTCAAAAGTTATTACAATGATTCTCTGGTAAGAGCTGTTTTTAGATTGTCATTGATTGTCACTAGTCTTTGAGCGTCTACCATGAAAATGGTGTTTGTTACTGGAGCTCAGAGGGGGCCAAGACTGTAATGTCACCACATTTTAGTGCGGTTATCATTATAAATTTTCCTTGGATTCTCCATGTGGTTATATCATGTAAGGACATGACAGGAGAGCACATATTCAAATATTTTCTTAATCTTGGTGCAATAGAGGCAACACACTCACACAGTTTACACAAATTGAGTTTCATTTGTTTCTTTTAGAGTATGGCCTGATATTATAATTAAATAATTGAGCTGAGGGGTGAGGAAAATGCTTTTCTTCCCCTGTCATCCACATTCGCATGACTCCCAGATTATTGTAATCTTCGTTCTTCAGCTCAGAAAGAGCTAAAGAAATCTGTAGAGAATGCTTAACGCTCATGGGGCTTCTGTGTGAGTTGCACTAAGTTTCTAATTTGCTAATTGTAGTAGTACTCTTTTCCCATCTGAAATGTTCTGATGAACAACAAAGTTCGGACCCAGGGTGGCTAATTTATACTCTTGAAAAGAGAAGAAAATCAGTGAGTGAAATGACAACGTAGCATTGTTTTGCATTCACTCCTTTGGGAACCAATTGATTCAGATGCAATTGAACTGAATACACAAATGAATTGGGCCTAACATGGCTTATAGGAGCACATTTGAAAAAAAAATGTGTCTCAGTGTATTGAAAACCTTTTACTGCAAGGTAGGGGGTTCTCGGCCTTTTTCAAACCATGACCCTACATTCAGGCACTCTCAACCAGCCGTCTTCAGATGTGCCGAAGAATCTTTTGTTCTCCCTGCTCTTCGAAAGATCTCCTCACAGAATCCTACAGAGAGACACAGAGGATGTCATGGGAATTAGCACAAAGGTTACAGGGTGATCCTGACACATGAAGAGGTCCTCAGTGCACGTGACAGAACAAATCCACTTCAACAGAAGGGAGGTCAGCTCCTGGGAATGGGTTCCAGCCCCGTCACACCTTGTGCCCTGGCAAGTTGCACCCCAAGGACCCTGAGATTGAGAATCCTGATGTCAGGGGCGTCGGCTCCCAGGCTCTGGCCCTTGTGATGGTCCCACAGCATGGGTTTAATTGCTTTCAAGCAACACTTTGCAGCTGGCAACCCAGAGTGTCTGGGAAGAGTCTCCATTCTTCCATGTCAACTCGAGCTTTTGAAGGCACACAGGATTGGCAATTAGGGACCGATGCCTCTATGTGCATCAGATGGGAACAGTCTGGGCATTTGTTTTGACTTCCCGCCTCCTTCTCTTCATTAATGCATTTATTTATGCATTTTCTTTTCTAAATAGGATTTTTTTCTGAGAATTAAGTCTAGCACCTGCAACATCTCAGCATTTCAACACAGTATGTGGGAGTGAGCAGGGCCTGGGCAGTGGGAGCAAAAGGTCAGCTCAGAATGCTTTTCTTACACACCGAATGGATATAAGATCACCCTAGGTTGCATCTCCACAGCACTTATCTGAGACTCAATTATTTTCTTTTCTTGATATTAACAGTATTTATAAAGGTGTTAAAGAACATGTCTTTGTGTAAGCCAGGGCTCACAGTGCAGAGCGCCAGGCTTGAATTCATTCGGTTATATTTAAAATAAACTATCTCTCAGCAGCTGAAACAATTTTATTTCTCATATAGTCAGTGAGTCACTGGGTTTCGCTCCTACTTTATTTTTATAATCATGGGTTATCCCTAAAATCTTATAAGAATGGAGGCTAAAATCTCACGTGCCCAGCTTTAGATTTTACTTGCAAACTTTTTCACAGTTCATTTATTTCATCATATATTGTTGTTGAATTGTCTCCATAGTAGTACATTTTGAAAATAGGGAAGAAAATAAAACCTATTTAAAACTTCATCGAATTATTACTTTCTTAAAAGTGACAAGAATATTAAATAATAAAGACGGCAACAATGTGTATAAAAATCATTTCCATCTGTAACAAAGATCATTTGGTAAATGAATAAGATACATCTATGCCCACTGTAAATTCTTCATAATGTCGCTATCCTTACAATGTATGACAACATTTTAAAGTGTGCCTTTTGAGAATTTTATCTATGAGTACTGTGTTTATGTTAGTTCTTCCATATTCTCCCCAATGTCTCCTGAGTATTATACCCCATTTCTTCTCAAATTTGTGGCCTCTTATTTTTAGGTATTGTGTGTGTGTGTGTTAAACACAAACTCTAAGTTCGTTTGGTGTTCTTCATCTGCATATATGAACACTTTAATGCAGATCATTTGGAACTGGTTAACTTATCAGGAGTGCTGTCCCTGGAAAAGATTAAATTTTCCTCTTTCTGCAACCATTATTTATATGTAGCTGTCCAGGTAGGGGTGGACCTTGTTGGATTGTTATAATTTTTATGAGTTTATTCTGGCAGGCATATTATTGAGGTTTTGTGAGATATGAGATTTTTCAATCTCATTTCTAGAATTTTGCAATCTGTCTACCCCCATCTTCCTGCAATAATCTTTGAGTCTTAGATGGAGGTAGTGTATTGTAGATTCATCAGTTGGGGATGGGTGTCCTATGGTCAGTGTTCTCTGCATTTTTGACAGTTGTAGCTTTCTTTAACAGACTCTGTTCCCTGCATAAATGAAACTTTTTGATGATGTGTAAGACCTTCACTTATCCATGGATATAAGAATAAGTATTTAGAACACACTTAGAAATTATACAGGCCAGAGATAGGCACATACACCTACCCAGGGAAAATGGCCCTGGGCAAGGAGAAAGAATCCATGAGACCACTCAGTGCCATTAGGACCAGGCAGGCAGAGGTGAACACACATGCCCATCCAGGGCTGTTTGTCCTAGGCAGTAAGAAGAAATCACAGGCCCGCCCTGTCCTAGGCAGTCAGGCACCATTACTGGAAGCAAACACATGATGGGGTATGGGAGAGAGAGAGGTAGAATGGTCATGTACTGTGAAGAGAGGCAGATCTGAAGAGGCAAAGACACTGAAGGACAGACTGTTATGGGTGGCCTGCTTTCCACCTATAGCCATAGCGATATCTGGTCCTAGGCTAATGCCAAGGGACATGCGTGCATCCATCATACTTCTGCAGCCACAGTCTGTGTTGATGTCCATGGCTCCTGTTACCATCAAAGGTTGTGTAGATGCACATGGTGTGGACTTCCACCTGGGGCCATGTTGGTGTCTGAAGGTCACCCTGTATCCAGGGCAATACTGATCTCAGTGACCTGTACCTTCATCCATGGTCATAATGTCAACTGGACCAAGCTTGCATTCTAGGGTCATGTCTGGGTCTGTGGCCCTACTGCAGAGAGGGTCTGTGTTGATATCCTGTACCACCAAAGGATATCAGATGCAGATGTCTGAGGTCTGGACAGTCACCTGGGACTATACATTTGTCCAAGGGTCACCTTGAAGCCAAGACTCTACATTGATGTATATGGCATGTGTTGCCACCAAAGCCCACAAAGATCCCTGGCTTCTAGAACACCAGTTGTGGCCAAGTTGGAATCTGAGGACCACACCACAGCAGGGGCCATGCCGACCTGAGTGCCAGGGACTGCCACAGGGTGCTGTGGTGTTGACCAGACCAGAGCTGCTGTGGAGAACCATGTCTGGGTCTGTGTCTCTACCACAGCCCGGATCTATGTTAATGTCTATGGTTCCTGCTACCATGGAAGGCAGTGAAGATGCTTAGGCTCTGAGATGATACCTTGGGCCATGTTGGTGCCTGAGGGTCATGCTACTGCCCGAACCATACTGATCAGAGTGACCTGAATTCCCACCAAAGGCCATGTTAATGTCTGGGCCCAGACTGTGGCTGGGGGCCATGTCTGGACCTGTGGCCCTATCACACACAGGATCTGGATGAAGTCTGTGACCCCTGTTACCATAGAAGGCCATCCAACTGTCCAGAGTGCCACAAGGATTCCTGACTTCCGGAGCTCTACCTGAGGCAATGCTGGAGTCCAGCAACCATGTTACTATTGGATCCATACTGATCTGAGAGGCCTGCTGTGCTACCTGAGGACCTTGTGACATCTGGTTCCAAGATGTTGGTGCTGGCCATGTCTAGGTACATGGTCCTGCCACAACTGAAGTCTTTGTTGATGTCTGATAGACCATGTAACCTCAGGGTCCCATGCAAAACATGTGTTGAAGCATGTGTTCAAGTATGAGGTTTGTGCTGAGTTGGCCCTGACCCTCAACATCATCCTGGAAGAACTGCCCTCCCTCACCAGAAATCTGACTCTGACCTTCTTTGGCCCTCAGATAATAATAGACCTCCAATGACCCCCAGAAAGTTGGCCCCACCCCTAATAGGAGAACTTGTTCTCCTTTACTTGAGAAATCTGGTCCCACCATTTACCATGGGTGTAGAAGAACTGGATCTGTTTGTCACCTGATGAGAATGGTCCCAGTGGCTCTGTCATGGCAACCCAGATACTACCCCAATACACATCCAGGGCTTTGAGTTGACCCTCTGCAACATCCACCTCATCTATGACCTGCTCGAGCACATAAAGCAGATGATCCTACAGAACCATTCCACTCCCTGTGTGTTGTCTCTCCTCCCCAGATAAAGTCCCTCCCCCTCTTAAAAGAGTTAGAACCCAATATTCCATTCTCTAGAGCTCCTTTTGTCCCCACTCCCTACAGTCCCTCTTCACTTCTATGGTTTCTGTGGTTATTCTAGAATATAGACTCAGATCTGAAGACTTAGTACTGTGATCCACAAATAATAGAGAATATGTGCTGTTTGTTTTTCTGGGTATGGGTTACTGGGCTAAGTATAATAATTTACAGTTCATTCCATTTACCTTCAAATTTTATTTATTTATATCTGAATAGTATTCTATTGTGTATGTGCTATGCTTTCATTGTCTACTCATCAGTAAAAGAACATTAGGTTTTAAATCATAAGGGTTTTGGATTTTGCATTAGGGTTTGATTCCAATGAACTGGAAATATTCCTTCTTTTTCACTTGAGGCATCAAAATAGTTCTTAAATCCCATTTATACAATCACATCTAAAATACTGTTTTCTCCTCTGTCTTGGCTGTTTCCTAGCATGATGGACTGTTCATCCTTTTTTTGCTAAGAAGGCTTTCCTCTTCAATCTTTCTACAACTTTAGTAGAAAATTCAGTAAATAAGTTGTGCATGTCATTAGCAACCACATCAAGCAAGGAGAATTTCCCCAAGAGCCGGGAGACGAGACGGGACTGAGTGTTGTGACATCCTCTCTCCTGCATATAGCGTGGTTATTCCACTCATGACCTCATAAGAGCTGGGGCTACCTATGCAGGAGCAAGCTAGTCAAAATTACAGCATAGAGATGAGAGGAACTCTCAAGGATTCATTTGTAACTGAGGAACAACTGGCTGATGAAAGAGGGAAAATTAGTTTGTTTTTTTTTTAAATATGTGGTCAAGAGTTGATAGCAGAGTACCCATGCTCCAGTGGAGAGCTCCAAACCCATGCATGTATGTGTAACCTTAACTGGACTTAGTAGTTTCTTTGAAAAATAGAAGACATAAATTGGGAGAAAGACATGTTGGGTGAGATCAAGAGGAGTCTAGAGTCTAAAAGGGTAAATGTGGACTAGATACGATCAAATGTCATTTTATGCAAATATGAAATTCTCAATTAGAAAATATACAGAAAAGTTTAAAGTTCAGATAATAAAAATTTTGCCATGAATTATTAAAACTGGGAATAGAATTATACATTAAATTGTTTATATGTTTGTTATTAACCCTGATTTTTGACTTAGATGATCATTTGACAATCCAGGTCCTTAGATAAATGCTATTACTTATTTCACTGTATAGTTTCTCAAGTAATTTTATTACTAGTAAAGATCGTCACACAATATATGTCAAAAAGTAAGAATAAGATATAAATTACTGAGGGAAGGTACCCGGGCCACAGTGCGGGCAGCACCAGCTCTGGCTGCTGGCGCCCCCCCC
>JAQHUG010000073.1:2730178-2819598 GCA_028555095.1 Dicrostonyx torquatus
CGTTTTTAGTAGTTTCATTTAGCATTGGTAAAGTCTCCTACAAATCTTTATACATCATGGGAAATAATTAGTTATGCCCTGACAAAACTCTGACCGTGTAAATAAAGCTTGAGGACCAGTGTCAAATCAGTTCCACATAATAATATTCCAGAATAAACCTCAAGGATTTTATAAGAATACAAAGTTATCAAACATCTGGAAAGGTTCACAGTATGTGGCAGTTGAACCAGGTTTACTGGTCACATTAAGAGGCAGGAATATTACGACAATGATCAGAAAAACTAGTCAGCTGAGACTGATAGAGTAGTGATACAGATGTCCAATTGAGCACAATGACGCAAGACAACTTACCACATCTATATTCCATCTGCTCAGAAGGTTAAATAAAAAAGTAAGAAGACCCAGATCAAACTTCTAGAGATGAAAAATACTAGAGTTCACTTAGATTTATACTAAATGGTGTGAACAATATATTTATTAGATGTCACAGAAGGGATGACTAACTTGACATTTTAATATAAACAATGCAAAAATGCACAAGGAAATAAAAATAGAAGTTTTTCAGCCAACTCCAAGCAGTTTAATTCACATATGGTTGGTGTGATAGCTTATTAACGCTAGTTGTCAACTAGACAATCTAGAATCACCTGGGAAGGACATTCCAATGAGACACTGTAAAGATTAGGCGAGTCTAAACTTGTGTATGAGGGATGTTTTTGATTACCCTAATTGAGACAGGAAGAGTTGCCCACTCCAGGTAGCATCATTCCCTAGTAGATTCTTAGTTGTGGAAGAGTGGAGAAAATGATCTGAGTATGTGTTTTCCTTGCTTTCTCTTCCCTGTGATGTACGAGGCACAGCTAACTCTTGTTATGATGAACTGCAATATGAAACTACAAATTGAATTAAACCTTTCCTCCTCTAAGTTACTTTTGTCAAGGTATTTTATCATAGTAATGAAAATGGGATTAAGGCATGTCGTTATCAGTCAAGACAAGGTCCATGAGCTCTGAAGTAAGAATGGCCTTGAGCTTCTCACTGTGTTGAAAATTCTAAGCTTTATAGATTCAAGAAGTTAAGTGAAAACTAAACAGAAAAAGCTATATCATATCAAAGCAAATTCAAATTGCTGGATAAAATCTATCTCGAGATAATTTTCCTTTAGTTTCATAAGCAAACTAAAAGACAGCTTGTAAGTAAGTAGTAAACTGCAAAAAAATTGGCTAAAAATGAAGTACTACTTTTAAAACCCTCTCATAATTCTCTCCGACAAGTTCCTTTACAACAAAGACATTTCATTTTGTAATGTACAGAGACCAGGACACAAGCTACAGCTGGTCAAAATTCAGATGACAACTGTATTGGTAAGCCCCAATCGAAGTATCTACTATATAGCCCCTCCACATAATGTTTGGGGAACAATGCGGAAGAGGGACCAGAGACTTTGTAAGAGCCAGAGCACCAAGAATTCTGCACCAATGTTGTGTCTTCTAAATATGACAGGAAAGATACTCCCAACATTAGGACTGCCTAAAGAAGGCCTGAAGATGGACAATACAAGTTGGCATGCTGTTCTAGTTAGAGTTACGGTTACTAAGATGAGACACAATGACCAAAACAACTTGGGAAGGAAAAGGTCTATTTGGCTTACACTTTAAAATCATAGTTCATCCTAGAAGGAAGTCAGAACAAGAAATCAAACAGGGCAAGAATCTGAAGGAAGGAGCTGATGCATAGGCCCGGGGGGGGGGTTGCTACTTACTGGCTTTCTCCACATGGCTTGTTCAATCTGCTTATAGAACCTAGAATCACCAACCCAGGCATTACCTCATCCACAATAGGCTGCCTGTCCCTCATACACATTACTGATTAGTTAAGAATATGCCCTAAAATTTTGCCTAAAGTCCAATCTTAGGGTGACATTTCTCAATTGGAGTCCCCTCCTCACAGATGACTCTAGTCTGTGTCAAGTTGATATCAAACTAGCCAGTAAAGCTAACCAGTATGCATGTCAATATGAATGAGGAAATCTCATAGGGCCCTACCCTTAAATGAACAATTATAAGCAATTAAAGTGTGCTGAAAGAAGGAGGACTAGTATTTCTTGGTGACATGTAGTGGCATTTCATTTGTATTTTAATAAATAAAACTTACCTCAAGATCAAAAAAGTAATACAGCCACACTGGCCAGCCTTAAAGACCAGGCAACAATAACACACACCTTTAATCCCAGTAGGCACACTAGTTTTCCATAGAAACCAGGAGGTAATGTTGCATTTTCTTAATCCCAGAACTAGAGAGGATTAAAAACAGGAGGAAACAGCTCTCACTCTCATCTGAGGTTTCCTGCAGGCAGGATCACCATTTTCATACTGAGGTTGAGGTATGAGCCAGTGGCTGGCTGCTTTACTCTTCTGGTCTTCAGGCTGAAACCCAATATCTGTCTCAGAGTTTTGTTTATTTTGCTGTTTTGGGCTTTTGATTTTGATTTTTCAAGACAGGGTTTCTCTTTAGCTTTGGAGTCTGTCCTGGAACTAGCCCTTATAGACCAGGCTGACTCTGAACTCACAGAGATCTTCCTGTCTCTGTCTTCCGAGTGCTGGGATTAAAGGCATGCACCACCATCATCTGGCCTGTCTCTTAGTTTTTATTGAACATGCTTAGTGATGAACCCCAAACTGGTTATCTACTAAAAAGGTGTGGTGGTTTGAATAGGAACTGTTCCCCATAGACTCGAATGTTTGAATGCTTGATCCATAGGGAGTGTAAAAAGAGGTGTGGCCTTGTTGGGTGTAGGTGCGGTCTTGGTGGAGGAAGTATGTCATTTTGGGTGTGGGCTTTGAAGTCTCCTATTCTCAAGCTATGTCCAGTGTGGAACTAAGTTCACTTACTGTTGCCTGTGGATCACCATGATGATAATGGACTAAACATCTACAACTGTCAGCCAGTTCCAATTAAATATTTTCCTTTATAAAAGTTGGTGTGGTCATAGTATCTGTTCAAAGCAATATATACCCTAAGACACAAGGTCTCAGTCTTAAAATCATATACATGTGAACAACACTAAAAAAATCAGCAAGTTTTTATACATATATATATATATATATATATTTACCAGTAGTAAATAAAAAGAAATATCACAAATTTGAGAGTGAGGGAGATGACAGGGGCTGGAGAGAGGAGGTGGGGGAATGATGTAATTATATTTTTTTTAAAAAATAGGATACATTTTCAAAAGCAAAAATTCAATAAAAATATCTGATAGCCCAGTTTACAAAGCTTCTTGTCACCAGGCTGATGCTGTGACCCGGATGAAATCCCTGGAGACCACAGAGTAAAAGGGGAGAACTGACTCATGCTAAATTTTATTTATCTCCATGTGTGTACTATGGCATGCACAATGCACACACTACATAAAATAAATAAATTTCACTTTAAAAATATATGATTAATGTTAATGAAATCAATCAAAGTGAAGAGAAATTAAGAAATAAGACAAATATTAAGACAATAAATTTTAAAATGTCAATAATTAGATTTAATAAAAGGGATTAAAATCTCATTAAAAGAGAAACAATGTGTGATTAGACTAGAAAGCAAGGCCCGACTCCATGCTGACTATAAGAAACACATAATTTAAATACAAACTTAGAAGGAGTTTAAAATTAAATAAATGGAAAAATGCATGTTAACACTGCTAAAAAAGATAGCAAAATGATTATGTTAATATCTGCCCAAACAGAGAAAAATAGAGTTATTCCATATAGGCAATAAAATTATTTATTAAAAGAACATAATCTAAAACTTTGGTGCATCTCAACTTGAAATGATCATACTAATTAATTAAGCCAATCTCAGAAAAAAATGTGTCATGTTTCCTTTCAACCAGGGTTCCTAAGTATTTATAAATAAACATATAGATATATAATCTTATATGCATATATATGCATATGCAGAATCACTCCAAAATAGGAGCAAAACTTTTATACTACCAAAGGACATGTTTATGGGGCATTTTTAAAATTAATAATTGATGTATGAGGGCTTGCCCCACCTTGGATGGTGCCATACTGTGCAGATGGTTTTGTGATGCATGACAAACACGCATACAGTACATAAGAGCACACAATGAGGAGCGAGTTAGCACACAAAGCTCTTTCATGGTTTGTCCTCTGCTCCTGTTAAAGTTCCTGTCTTGTCTTCCTTCCCTCAGTGATAACCTGGGAAGGGGACATGTAAACCTAGAAGCAAATTTCTCCCAAGTTGCTTTTGGTCATGGCATTTATCACAGCACTAGAAAACAACCCTGGTCATTTCTTTTTTTTTTTTTTTAATTTATTTATTTTTATTTATTTATTTATTTATTTATTTATTTTTGTTAAAAGCCAAATTTACATTTACTCCCCTTGTTCCCAGCCCTCCCGCTCCNTCCTACCAGCTCCCATAACTTATATTAACCCATTGTCAGCCACATGGCCAGTACCTTTTCTCAGCCGGGCAGCTTACATGTTGTCTCCTTGGAGATCTGCCCAGGAATGCCAGGGAAGCTTCCTGCTTCCAAAATTCTCCTCTTCTTGCGCAACCTCTATTCCCTGTATGGTTTTCCCACCTATACTTCCTGCCTGGCCAATCAGCATTTATTTAAAACATGATTGATAGAATACAGACAATTCTCCCACACCAGCAAATTAAAACAAATTTGACATACCCCTCAGATCAATCAGAATGGTTACCTCAAAAAAAGACGATAACAAGTGTTGTCATTATTCACTGTTGCCAGAAATAGAAATTAATATAGTCACTGTGAAGATCAGTTGGACAATTTCTCAAAAAGTTAAAATTAGAACTGCCACATGACACAGATATTTACTCCATATCCTGCCACAGAAATGTTTACAATGTTTACATCTACAGATGAAGGGATAATGAAAATTTGTATATATATAAAATATATGTGTCATAATTTCTTTTCTGTTTACAGTATTATGATTTTAAAATCATTGTGAACTTATGCCATAGATTTCAAAAGTCATTTAAGGATTATTTTATGTATTATCTTATGATAATTTAATAATTATTGTTAGTATTAGCCTACAACGATCTAATAAAATTAGAAAAGAGAGATAATATTGTAGATGCTGCTTCTTCAATAGATACTTTACTCATATTCATATTAATTTTGTTTTGGGAAATAAGGGTACAAGATAAAAATGCCTGGAAAAATATGTAGCATCCTCAATGTCAGATTTTTTTAATAATGGCAAAGATTTTGTTATTTAAACTTTTGATTTCTTTCTTTATTCTTGAAAGCCTGTGCTTCAAATTATTAGTAGAAGAAGGTTGCAATGATTTAATGGAGAGACAGCTGAGTCTATGCTCATTTCTCCTTACGTGTGCTATAAAATTGTAGAAAATCAAGAGCAAACCCTTTGTGAGTCAGCCTTTTATCAGTGTGTCTACACTAACGGCCTCTGTCTGGGTCCTGAGCCATTCTCTACTGATTCAGTGGGATTCCCATGCTTCCAGTCCCATAGAGTCCTTAAATGTCAAGATACTATATCACCACAATTATTCTATGGTATATGTTTCTGAAAAATCATACAAAGTACATGATCTGTTGCTATGAAAATTTTTAAATTCAACTTCTCCATAAGTAGCAGTAATGAAACCAACTTTTGTCCACCCTAATCATTTTTATACAGAAATATTGAGGAATTTACCCATAACCAGTATGTAAAACTATCTATTCATGAGAACTAAAACAAATTTTGGAGTCTGTTCCAGTAATAGACTCTTTGATTTTTGGTTAAACGTCTGTGGAGATCCTATAAAAAGGGAACGACAACAACGTTTTTCACTATGGACTCGAGAGTGAAGAAAGGGCATGTTTAAGTTTCATTTTAGTAGAGTGAAGAAGGAACAATTTTATACAAAATATCTAATGGGATAGGGTTCCGCTAATCAGTCATCAAAACTTGGGTAACATATAGCATACACACAGAAGAGAAACAAGACACAACTCATGCCTGCCACTGTTAACAACTGTGCACTTAGTGGAGAACCCATTACTATTATTCTGCTAGATGGGCATAGAACATAACTGACCCTAAATTCATGTCTTTTATACCCATGGGCATCACTCATCCTTCATTAGAGAAAAATTTTTATAAAGTACTTGGTGACTAATGGCGAGACTCACAGCTGGGCAATGTGAATGTCGAATGTTGTGATCTAGATGGGAAAACTATAGCACATCTCCACCTCCCTGGGCTCCAGGATCATTGTAGAAGCTGGGACAGAAAATAGTGAAGGGCCAACGGTAGGTGATGGACACTTGGCTGAGGCATTATTTGCTGGATATGACAAGAACATTGATCTCACAGATTGACTCACAGTGACTGTGACCAGAGGCACAAGCCCTAAATATGATAAAGTCATACATAAGCACAGTATGAATGGGAAAGGGTCTCATACAGTCCTTTCATAGCTGAGAAGTTATTGGCAATTCAAGGCTTCTTGGAGAAGGAGAATAAGCTTTCTTACGGATGTGTCCCTCTAAGAGACTATCCTTGCTTTGGTAGATGATGCTACACCCATGTACATTCAGGCAGTAATAAATGGACTCAGATAGGAGGGAGAGAGAGAGAGAGAGAGAGAGAGAGAGAGAGAGAGAGAGAGAGAGAGAGAGAGAGAGAGAGAGAGAGAATATAAAGCTTGGAAGTGTAAGTGGTGAGAAGATTGGGGAGGAACAGGAAGGGGGATAAATGGTAGGTAGATTTGATCAAAACACAGTATATACATGCATGGCAATCTTAATTTTAAAAGTATAGGAAAAATAAGACACCAACAGATTGAACTTTCAAGCTGACATTTAGTAAAGCACTACAATTCTACATGGCAATGAATATCATGTTGACAGTATCCCTCCAAATAACCCCCATTTGCCAGATATAACCCTAGATTACTGCTCAGAAATGGGGTGCCAAGCCATTCAATTAACACTGAGTACATGCACTGGACAATTAAGTTAGCACATCATGGCATGGTCCCCGCCACTCATTTCACCTTCCTCTTTCATCACCATCTGATGTCTAAGGCATTGCTGACACAGGCTGCTCGGATACCAGTTTACCAAAGAGATTACAAAAATTGTTTAGAGAGTGTACACACTTCTTCAAAGATAAATGCACACCAGAGAAAATCCTAACAGCTTTTAATTTCCATGCTTTTCAGTTTTATTGTTGTAAATGCAACTGTTTATAGGACTAATGACACGGGCTGGCTCTGTTGAGTCAATTACACCAGTAGGCAGTTGGATCGTATTCTTTCCTCGTGTTCCATTTATACAGTGCGGATCTCTGATATTTGACTAAATTGAATTGCACCAGAGTGCCTTGGTGCTTGCCATCCTCTGAATCTCTGCACACTTTATAGCACAATGAAATAAATGATAATATGCTGGATCGAGGGTGGTGACTGTGCACGAGCACATGTGGCCTGAACTACACAGTGAGCAATAGTCAGCCAACAGCTTGGTTTGCTGTATTAGATGGCTCGATGTGGTGACTTTCCATGGGAAGAATCTTTTCAGCCTTCCATGTGTATTTAGGCTTTGACCGTGAGTTTATTCCTGCTCTGCTTCTAAATTTTATAGAAGAGAAAGTGGGGTTAATGAAAACAGAAAAGGAGAGAGATTTGCAACCTTGAGTGCTCATGTTTGCTATAGTAACAGGACCATCTGGACTCCAGTAGCATGCAGGCAGACGCTGCAGATGATCCCCACACTCTCCTAAATACCAGAGTGCTTCTTTGCTGACCCACAACTAAGCACTCAATTCTGGTAATGAGCCTCCCAGTGTGTAAAGATCTCGAGGTAATAATTTATGATACACTGCGGAAAGATGTGGAATGCAGGGAGGTCTGCCCTACAGGACTGCAGCTAACATGCTTATTCATTTCCCTCATGGCATGTATTGTGGTATTGCCACCATAAACATCCACCATGCACAGTATATACAGAATCCAATCTAATTCCAATACCACATACCAAGGTTTCAGTGCAATACATAGGAACTAGAGACTCATGCTATACATGTTAGCTATAGAAAATTTATTATTTTTAACTTTGGTTAGGTCTTTAGAGGTATGATATTCATAAAGCTTGCACTATTACTTTTTAAAGATATATTATATTCATAAGAATACAACACCTCTAAAATAGAGTCTAAAAAGTTAATTAAAACTACAACACTATTTATCCTTAATATTGATGTCACTTGGAAAGAATGAGATAATCCTAATTCAGCAAGAAACATGTAGCTTTATAATTAAATGTACATCACCAGTTTGAACTAGTAGTGTGGGAGGGTCCACCTGTATTTCTGTGCCTTGATTGGCTAAATAAAGACCTGCCTGGCTTATAGTTAGGTCAATCCTTAGGTGGGCAGAGTAGACAGAATTGAAGTGCTGGGAGGAGAAGAAGGAAGTCAGCAGAAGCCCCAAGCCACCATTGCAGATGGATGCAGGTTAGACCGTTCCGGTAAGTCACCACGTGGTGACTTACAGACTTTTATAATGGGTTAGTTTAATTATGAGAGCTAGCCGGGAAAAGGCTAATGATAATAAGCCAGGCAGAGTTTAAATGAATCCAGTTTGTCACGTGGTTATTTCGGGTGCAGGCAGCCACCAGTAGCTGAGCGGGCCAGTGGCTGGGGGCTTGGGAGCAGGCGGCTAGGAACCAACAACACGCACCCCCCTCTCCCCGCCTAATTACAACATAGTAGCACTACCTAGAAGAAATCATATAAACAAATTCAGACATTTATAATCTTAGTAATTACCTATAGTGCAGAGTAAATGGACAAGTGACAAAGATTGAAATTCTCCATCTCTGTTTTTAATTGAGGTATGATCTTCAACTTATCAACGAAGTTGGTATTTTAATAAATCAGTTTTAATATGAACTTAAACACAAGAATTAAGAGGAGAAGAAAACATAGGGAAGTTAAAACACATCTGAGTACATGAGTGTGAGCCTCCCAACGAATACTAACTTAGTAAAAGCTACTTAAGCATGAGTGCACGCTCCCCTAGGGACAGGTGCCTAATTGTTTGAAGAATAATCAAGACAAGTTAAGCAAGATACACTTTTCCTATGAAAAGGAAGTACATGACACGAACTTACGCCTTGCTTTTGTGGGAGACTTTGATAACTTCCTTTCTCTAAGGGTATCACTACTATCTCTCTGCAATCTATATTCTCCAACAAAGTATGGGAGATGAAGTGTCAAAGCAGTATTTCAAACCAGACCTAAGAAGATCACAATGATTATGGGGTCCCTCTCACATCACTGTAAAAAACAAAACCAACTCAGATGAGTCTATAATTTCCCTTCATATTCAACTTCTTCCTTCTTAAGCATTGAAGAAATTTGTACAGGGCCAAGGGACTTGATTTTGATCTATGTTGGACCATAGATTTGTTTGTAGCTCAATGTCTTAGTTACTTATCTTGTTGCTATGAAAAAAATAACTTAAGAAAGGAAGTGTTTATTTTGGCTTAATATTACAGAGAATCAGTCCATCTAGGCAAGGAGGCATGGCAACAGCAACAAGAAGAAGATGGTCTTGTTTTATGCACAGCAAAGAATCAGAGAGCAGTGAATGCCTATGCAGCATATTGAGAGAGAGAATCGAAAGTCTCTGAAACTGACGAGTGAAATTAACCATCACTGTAAACATTTTAACATAAGAGGAGAGTTGTCTTAACGAGCTACAGTGCCTGATCCCCTCAGAAACTGTAGAAGTCACTAAAAAGGACTGATCACCATTCAGTTCCCACGAGAATGTGATGTTGTAATTGGCTACCTTGTAAATAACTACCGTCTCCAATTTCTAGCCAAGTTGCAAGATAGACAAAATAGTTTAAAATATGTAAATTTTAATCTTCTATGGTAAGCTACTGAGAATCATTTAGCTGTCACATACGGTAAGCATCGCTCACAGTTAACACAATCTTTGCTAAGTCTTGACAAGTAAAGACTATTTTAGAAAATCCCCAGTAAAAGCATAATGGTAAAGCAGTCCCTCAAATACACTGTGTTTGATATTCAAGTCTTGATATTCCAATATCAGTTTAGCGATCACAACAAATTAGAAAGTATAAAAACTGATTTCATGGTGATTGTAACCATTATGAATGTCAATGGTTTCTATTTCACATTTTAAGTGCACTAAATAAAAACGTAGGATTTCTTGAGGTTTGAAAATATAATGAACGAATGAAAGCTAAGGTATTCAGCCATGTGTATTTAATGGACACATACTCATTATATAGATCTCAAGCACATGCATTCATGAAGCTAACTGTCCTGTCTCACTAACATTGGAAAGTAAATATTTTACCTTATTTCTCAAGTGATAAAGCTGGCAGCA
This sequence comes from Dicrostonyx torquatus, assembly GCA_028555095.1. Lineage (NCBI taxonomy): Eukaryota > Metazoa > Chordata > Mammalia > Rodentia > Cricetidae > Dicrostonyx > Dicrostonyx torquatus. Next base: position 2,740,613 of record JAQHUG010000073.1, read on the forward strand.
AAAAAGCAGTGTGATTTTCCCAATGCCATTAGAAAAAGAAGAACAGGAGAAGATTTAGTTTTTGTAACTCTATGGCACCTATTATCTTTGCACTGATTTTATCCTCAAAGGTGAGACTCTGTATTTACAAACAATCAAATAATCAGTTCTTTTTTAAAATAAATAAATAAAATAGATGATGTAAACATTCCCTTCTATTGGTTTTAGGGACATCTCTCCAAGTCCTGAGGAAGATCCTGGAATACCTTAGATTTTAAGTATATCAGGGAAGTAGTATGAAATATTAGCATGTGAGCACCAAGTTCAGTTTGACTCCAATCCAGTGCACATTCTGCTCTTCATTGCCTGTGTCACAGTGGATGACTTATTTAAACTCTTACGTCTGCACTGCCAAGCTTAGAAAGCCAATGTTTAGTCTATCATTGTGTGACTTGGATAAGTAGAACAGCCTGACATAAAATAAGTCACAGACCCTGATTCAAATTATTAGAGATAAAAACTAAGTAATTACATTTCTTATTACTGTAACAAGATATATAAGGAAAAATCTAAAGGCAAGCATATCTATTCTGTGTTACAGTTTCAAAAGTGTTACTTCATCACAGAGAGCAGAAATCAAGATGGGGCAGATTTTCATGCAGAACAGTTTACACAGTGGCGTCCAGGAATCCTGGAGACAGGGTAAAAAGGAGGCTTGCTCACTCCGTAGAAGGACAGGCTCCCTAGTGATGTAATTCCTTCATCTATGTCCCACCTCGTACTTTTCACTGCATCCTAATAATGCCATCATATATTATGAATCCATCAAGATAGCAATCCATTGGTTTGGGTGAATACTGACATAATTCTCTCTGGAAAGGCTATCACTGATGCATGTAGAAGGGTTCTTTAATAATCTGCATGGTTCTCAATCCAGACAAGTCGAAGAATAAGTTGAACCATCAGACAACAGTGGAACAACAGGAGACATTGGCAACAGAAGGGTCCGGCCTTAGTGTTCTCATCATCTCTGCCCAGCACATACACCTCTGGCAGGAGCACACCTTCTTCAGGGCTTGTCTCTGCTGACGCATCAGCGTAGTGATTTTTCCAAAGGGGTAAAACAGTTTTTCAGAATTGTTGTCAGCAGCTATTGGAGACAGGGAGTGCCAATTGCCCTTGGACAAGGCATCCTCTGACATACAATCCTAAACAGGGTGCTTGACAGTACCGCAGGGCCCCAGTAGCATCAGTTCCATTGCCAGGTGAGCTGATTATTTGAGGGAATTTCACTCACCTGATCTCCTATTAGCTCTGCTTCATAAACCAGAGCATGTGTTATATTTAGTGTGATGGTGACCCTGCTGCAGAGCACAGGTACATTAAGGATACCTAATTATGGTTGATTGTCCTACTCGGTTATTAAGGGAATGGGACATGATAAGGATTTGTGACATTAACTTATTTAATAACAAGAGACCATGTTTTTGGTACCAGTAGCTAGTGACTTGAGCAATCCAGGGATGCAAATGGAAACATATTATCATTTCAGAAACCATTTTATGAAAGAACTAGGATTTCATATATAGATTTGGCAAATTCTCAGCTCATTTGACCCAATATATTTCCAGAAACATGTCAATTAAAACTATGTCCTTTGGAAGATATGAAAGGAGTACAGATTCCAAGATAATAAATACTGGGAGAGGGAGGTCAGAATCCTGACTTCCAGCTGGCATGATAGAGGTGGTTATAATTGAGAAAAATAAAAATTGGAATTATGTAGCCATGCCATAAAGGCAAGCTGCTCCCCTTCTACAGCAAAGCTGGTGTGCCTTAGAATGTACCTTTTAAACTATTATGTTTTCTGCACACACTGAACCTCTGACACTGTGATTGTATTCTGTTGATGATTAATAGCCACTTTTATAGGCTTAAATATGCATCACTTTTTTTAAGTGGAAGGAATTTGAAAACTATTTCATGTGCCTTTTGCTTAATTCTAATAGGACTGCAAATTGCAAAAGTTAAGCAAACACTGTTCCAGTTGGATTCATGAACATGTTTGAGGATGAGTATATCCTGTTGTTCTACACCAATCGGAACCAAGAAGTTGGGATTTATCAGAAGTCATCATGAAGGAACGCCTTTTAAAAATACAGGTCATTACGATTATCAGACTGCTGCTATTGAATTCGCTGTGAACATATTTGTCTAGAACTCTGTCTGTAACCTTACTTTATGGGCTGAGCAGTTGTTTGCTCCTCCCCTCCCCTCCCCATTGAGAGACAACCACCTTGGGACTGCACTGACTGCTGAGGCTTCAGTCTCAAAGACCAGAAAACTATTGGGCTCTCAGCTCTCCAGCCTGATTCTGCTGCTGTTACTACTCTAAAGATGATCTACTCTGTCTTCCTATCTATCTGTCTATCTATCTATCTATCTATCTATCTATCTATCTATCTATCTATCTATCTATCTGTCATCTATCAATTCATCATCTATCTATCATTTAACTAATCTACCTATGTATGTATAGGCAGATAGATATGAATAGATATATATATTCATCCCATTTGTTCGTTCCTCTAGGCAATCCTGACTGATCCGCATTCTGCTGTGTGAACAGAGATTTACAGCATAGTCACTTACTTTTGGATCTTTATTTCTCTATGTATCTACTTCATGACTTTGAATTTATTTGTAAACAAGAATAAAATAGAAATTTTATCTTTGTCTGTTTTATTTTCAATCTAGCATCTAGTAACTGAAATCGGCCCCAGGGCCATTCCCTTCTAACCCTGTAGAGGTTCCCAGAAAGGGTTGTTCTCCCTTGTGTGTTGGCCTTAGGGTCTGAGTTCTCACAGGCACTGTGATGGACTTTTGCTCCTAATGCATCACTGTTTTACACTTTGCTCATTTTCACCAGGATCTTGCTGGTCACCAAAGCATGGAAAATCCACCCTTACAGAAATGAAGAATGATCTGCAGCAGGATACATTGTCTCATTGTGTCAATCAGAAAAAAAAATTATGGGTGCTAATTCAATCTCCTAACCTTTTTTTTTTTTTTTGAGAACCAATCTTGCTAAGTGGCTCAGACATGCCTCTCCTCTAGCTCATGGTCTTCCTTCTTTAGTTTCCTGAATTTTAGGGTAATAGGTGTGTACTTGTAATTTTGTCAGCCATACCTTCAGCTCTCTGCACGATAAACTGCACTCTGACAATCAGAACAAGTTACATCCTATTCTTCCTTCCTGCCTTTGCTTCTCTGCCTGTCTTTCTTTCTCTGTTGAATTCGTTTTACTCTCATCCCCTATGTCTTTTCATATACTGACAGTCACTCTTCCTGACCTCTTACACTTAAAATGACTTGTAAATGTGCATTGAGGGTACTCAATGGACACAAGCAGAAATCATTTGTTTGCTCTCTCAAAGCGCTCACACATAACAACATGTAAAACACTACAAGCTTCTATATATTGACTACATTGATTCTGAGGATGGAGTCACCCAGGGAATCAAATATTTTCCCTGTCAAGTTGAATAATATACTTTCATTCATATCTCAACTGCCTATGCTTTACTTCCAGAAGCATCCTGCTCAGTTTAAAACTTATTCTACAAGATCTGTTGGGAATAGAGATGGCATTTACAAATGACACCATGTTCATGGGGTTGAACGGAACGACAGTTGCTGATTCTTTTGAAACTTGTGCTATTTAAAAGCAATATAATCCCCACAGAACCCTAAGAATGAGCTTTAGGAAGATTATTTCTCTGTCCAAGTGCCAGGCATAGTGAACCTCAGGCTCTTTGACAGCGCTAAACTGTGGCTGCGTTTTCAGAGCGGCAAGATAAAAAAATTAAGATTTATTTGTCAACACATTCTTTACTTTTGTGTCTGTGTCCTCTCCTTCCAGGACCCTCAGTCAAAGTCTGCCCTCAGGGACCTGCAAGAGCTTCCTAACTTTCTGTCCCATCTTGGCAGTCAAGAATGATCCTGAAGTTTCAACTGTAGGGATAAGGACTTAGCTGGGGGAATCTGAGGCACACACATACCTGAAATGCTTATGTGAGCAGGCGATAGGATGAGATGAGAGAGTCATTTTATTATTCTCCAGCCCCAGCTATGATCCAGAAAGGGGAACAATCTGGTGATTCATTGTCTTATCATAGTACTACACTTTTTCTTTTAAAGAATTGCAATCTGTAGTTGGAAACACTCAGAAAGCCACAATATTAAATAATTTTTAAAAATTAAATAAAACACAGTAGATGTCTGTTTTTCTATGTTTTAATTTTTACAAATTAAATTAGTAATGTTAAATAATAATATTCATTAGTTTTTATCCACAAATGGCAAAGTTTTTATTGTATAAAGTATTAGAGACCAATGTGATAGCTGAGTGGGCAAAAGCCATTACTATCCAGCATAGAGACTTGAACTCTATCCTGGGACTCACATGGTGGGAGAGAAATGATCCCCCAAATTGTCTTCTGACCTCCCTATTGGTATCATTGAAGACGAGTGCATGCGCACAAACACACACACACAATTGTAAAAAACCATATATTTTAGGTTTGTTTTATTGCTACTGATATATAAATTAGGTGAGGTACTGGTGTGGGAAGTCCTTCTTTATAGGTGGTGCTTTTATTGGTTAATGAATAAAGAAGCTGCTTTCAGCCAATGGCCAGGCTGGAAGAAATATATATAGAGAGAGTAAGTCAAGTCAGGGAGAAGCCATGTAGCCCTACCACGGACAGATGCCAATTGCTGGATGGAACTTTACCTGCTTAGCCACAGTCACATTGCAATACACTGATTAATAGAAATGGATTAACCAAAGATATAAGATCTAGCTAGCAATACATTTAAGTGATTGGCCAAGCAGTGATTTAAATAATATAGTTTCTGAGTTGTTATTTCAAGTCTGGGCCACTGGGAACAAACAAGCAGCCTCCTACAACAAGGTACAAATGGTAAAAAGAATTAAACTATCTTTTATTAAAATATAAGATTCAAATTAAAGGGAATGAGACTTGGGGTGAGACACTTGGAGGGAGTCTTTCCAGCTAAACACATTTTGGTTTTTCTCTATTTAAGAGAGGCAGTAAGGAACAGAGAACTTAAAGGTATTTGCCTTTTCTGGAATTCCTACTTCTCTATTTCAACATGGCAGCTTGCACATGCATAACAAAAGTAGACCGAGAGCTATTTAGTTCTAATTCCGGAAACCACAATTGCAGGCTAGGTGAGTAGGGTATTTCTACAGTTGCTGGTAGAGTCTGTGACTCTGCTGAGTAGTCACCCTGAAAACCGCCCCTCGCCAAGCACCCAACCCTATGGTCTTTTCCATCAGATCTATAGAATTCTGTCACCACCACCTGAAAGAGTTAATGGTACTACTGTCTGGGGGACAATTCATTCTTCTGCTTAACACAATGACAAACAGCCATTATTCTTTCCAACGGCACTGATAATCGGGACAGCTTAAACATTTTCGCCAGTCTAAGTGAAACCATTAATCCTCTTGGATTTCATGATAAGTGGGGACTGGGAAATAATGACTGTGTCATTGTAGGCAAGAAAAAAATGCTAACAATTAAAACAAGTTAGCCTTTATCTTACCGGGTACTGAGTTGCTTTCACATTTCATTAGCAACATTGTAAATGATATGTACCTTATTAAAAAGCTCTTATTATCCGAGAAACCTAATTAGTCACAAATTCTCAGCCACCGATATAATTTTCTAATGATATAAATGCTACAGTGTGTATTGCAATGTGGTAGAGTCCATTGGTTTATATATGTACAATGTCCATAGGGTATTATTGTCTCTCAAGAAATAGCTGAGATGATAGAACCGAAAAAATTTTTTCTTTTAACTAATGATATTTTAATTAAACATTAAACTATCTGCCAAACAAAATGTTAAAAGCTTAAAAAATAATAATTATCATTTTACGATGCTTTGGAGATTTTTTTACCTTATTTTCTGTTCAAATTCTTAGATTCTTATAAATAAAACTGATGGGCAGACCTATGAGAATTTCTAGATGCTTGAAAGGGAAAGCCCAAGATCAAGATCATGTTCAAATACAATAGCTCCCCTCTGTAGAGCTATGCAATGGTCATATTAACATAGCATTTCCACAGAAAGAATACAGTGTTTGATCTAATTTCCACACTGTAGATTTATTAGAATGAAATGATCATTATCAGTTAAGACAACTTCAAAACAATTAGAAAACCATTTCTTCTCTCTAAAAGCCAAGTTAGAGATGGAGGGAGGTGATATATAGATTCACAATCATGTGTCACAATGCATATCTAATACTAATTTATATGATGGTTGCTGAGCATTAACAATCCTTATAATGCACATGTTCAAAGAACTGCCTGCTATTTTAGAATCATCTACATGTTGGGTCCCCCAGTACTGTCTGAAATGAGTATGCATAGGCTTGGTGTGCATGCACTATAATTATAAACTACTTTAGAGAACAGGAAGTCTTATAGAATGACGGGAGGTGGGCATATTTTCTGAAGTCAAGTTTACAATTCTTACTTCAAAGTTATCACTTTTCATAACTTTTAAATCTTAAGTCATTTCCTTCTTCAGTTTAAATTGGGAATTTATTTGCAGCCTACAAGGAGAGCGAATCACCCTTGGAACTAAAGAGATGAAAGATCCGGGGAGTCCCTTGACTACTGTCCTCTCACATTCCCACCCTGTACCTTGCTCTTTAGAAATTTGTGAAATTTTGTTCAAGGTATTATTTAAATTACGTATGTTTATAATTTTATGTCAAACATTCAGGACCACTGAAAGAAATGAGAGATCTTCCCTTCCCTCCAAAACTGTGATCTCTTTCTAGTTTCCTGGATTCTTTAGGTACTCAAAGTTAAACATATAAAACTAAAGATTCTGCTCCATGATCCATACATAACAGAGAGTGTTCTAAGTTCATCTGAAGGAAGGGAGGCTAGTAGAACACAGACCATGTGAAGGAGAAATAGCAACTAGAAAGGAGCGAAATGAAGCTGGGCGGTGGTGGTGCATGCCTTTAATCCTAGCACTTGGGAGGCAGAGGCAGGCAGATCTTTGTGAGTTTGAGACCAACCTGGTCTACAAGAGCTAGTTCCAGGACAGGCTCCAAAGCCACAGAGAAACCCTGTCTTGAAAAACCAAAAAAAAAAAAAAGAAAAGAAAAAGAAAGAAAGAAAAGAAAGAAAGGAGCGAGATGTAAGTGGGTAGAAGGGTTGGAGTTTAGGACAGAATAGGGGATATAGATAACTAAGACTAAGAAGGATGTTTGAAAATAACACATGGAGAGTCATTTTAAGCTTTATATCATATATAATGTTACACATTATTCATATTGTATATTATATATAATATATACATATGGGAATATATAATATATTCATAGTCATATAAAATATGAAACTTATGATATATATTCATATAAAATATTTCAACAGATTTCCTTACATGGAAAAACATTCATCCAAGAAACCATGAATTGACAAAGAAAAGTATCTATGCCAGGTGTTGAACAACTGCATTTAAACTCTTGGGAGTTCTATAGAGGCTATTGTCATTGTCCTTTATTGACTACCATAACTCAATGGTGAGACTCTCTTGCTGAACACACCACACAGTTAAGTTCTAGGACATAGAGTCATACTGGTATTGGCCAGAAAACTTTCTCCCTGCTAGTTAGTTACCTTTAACAATGCCAGAAGTCTCTACATAGGCTGCTGGACAAAAAAAAAAAAAAAAAAAAAAAAATCATCATGAGTATCAATCACATGTACTCTAATAATGACCTCCAAGGCCACATATGCTTAGGGGTTCAATAAAAGAACAAAAGTAAAACTGGGGTAACCAGCCCCTTCCAGAATGGATTTAAGGGCCTTTCCACAGAAGGAAACACGTGTCTAATACTGTCAGTTTCAACAATACTGTTGGAGAGTTCACAGACCTCAGGGATGAACTTACTACCATTGTTTTGTTAAATGAATATAGTGCCAAACTGCCTTCTAAATTCATTCCCCTCTACACATAGATGAGAGCTGCATCAGTGAATTGCCTCCAGGAACAATCCTGACTGAAGTAATGAGGGAATGAGGAGGAGACCGGCAGACAGACAGATGGACATAAACATCGGCAAAAAGTTGGGATCGGTTGCCCTGTGATCTGTTCTGGAGAAGCCAGAACACAGTGGAAACTCAGTGTGTTTATTATATAGAATTGGCCAGAGAAGCAGGATTATTGCATACATCTGAACAAGGAGGTGGAGACTATAACACACAGATAAACAAGGAGAAAGGGCTTATGGTATACAGCTAGACCAAGGAGACAGGTTTATCTACTCCCAATAGGAGCAGTCTTCAGGGCATAAATATACAGGGCAAGAAATTTACAGTAGAGCATTGTGTATAAACTATCAATACTTGGATTTATTTCCCTGGGGTAGGCTTTGTCATGTTTCTGTGCCTGAAGCTATGGGGTCCTTGACAAGGCCATGCCTATGTCATCAGGGCACATTCATGCAGGCTTTCCTTTACTTGGGGCTTTGTCTGCTTCCTGCAGGTTACTGCAGTTCTCAGACCTCATCAGGGAATTCCTTTGTGGGAGATTGTGGTAACCAGAGATTCTTATAACTGCTGAAAGTGCAGAGCATCAATATCAGTGGAAAACTCATCCACAAATGGACCATCTACATCACCCCTCTTCCTCACAGGCTTAGGGATCATTGCTGAGGAATGGGCAGAAAGACTGTAAGAACCAGAGCCCAGGGAGGCTGGTGTAAGATCTAAGGAGTCTACATTACAGCATGAAATACAGTACTTCATTCCCGACTCCCTGCCACTCCTGAGGAGCTATTGACAGTTAATAGCATCTAGAATGGTGATTGTTTAAAGTTGAGGAATTAGTTTTATTTAAGGTGGTGGCCTGTGGTAGGTAGGTTGACCATGCTCCACTGAATGATCTTATACCAGTTGAGTAAATGTACAGCATTAATTGAACTGTATAAATTATTTTTTTTATTGTTAAAAGAAAAATTTACATTTACTCCCCTTGTTCGCTCCCCCACTACCCCACTGCCCTCCCCCTGCAATGGCACTGGGACCTATCTCTTCTGCATGTATTGGCTATTTGGGAACTTATTCTATATGGATGCACATCTTCTTAGACCAAGATGGAGGGGGGAGGGCCTTGGGCTTCCCATAGGGCAGGGTATCCTGCACCATCTTATAAATTATTTTTTTAAAAAATAAATTTAAAAATTGGGAGGTGGTATGGGAGTGGGAAATAAATCTGGGAGGAGTTAGGGGGAAATTTTGGCAGTGATTATTGCAAAACATTTTGTATGTGTGTAAAAGATCTCAGATTTAATAATACATATCACTTCAAGAAGTAATAGAAATACTGGAAAAGATTGAATTGAAAATGAAAGTAGATATGAAGAAGGAAAAAGAGGAAAGGGGGCATGGGGCACTAAGAAGGGAGAACAATTGAAGATCAGGTTGTATGACTGTTGTTTGCCCATTGCTTTGATTCTTAACTGTGTAGCAGTATGAGAAAGTTATATACAAAGTCCTCTGGTGGTCCATCTCTTGAAAGCTTGCTCTGTAGGCTGGCACCACTGGGAAATGTTCTTTAAGAGGTGGAGCCTGGTGAGATGACATCCAATTAAAGGTATGCCCTTGAAGATGATATTGGGAATTCATCCCTTTCTTTCTAGAACTGTATTTCCAGTCAGCCATTGAAGCAATAAATTTTCTTTTCCATAATTCCACCAGGGTATATTGCCCCACCTCATAGTTAAAAGCAACTAAGAAACTGACTATTGTAGACAGAAGTTTTGGTTCTGCCTGGTCCCACAGCCTTTCAATCCCAAAGAAACACATAGAGGCTTATATTAATTATAAACTGTTTGACCTATTAGCTCAGGCTTATAATTAACTAGCTCTTACAACTTAATTTAACTTATATTTTTTGTGTATGTTTAGTCACATGGCTTAGAACTTTTTATCAGGAAGGTTTTTTAATCTTTCTTCCTCTGCATCTGACTGGTGACTGCATCTCTGTCTTTCCTTTTCCCAGAAGTCTCTTAGTCTGGTTGCCCCACCTATACCTCCTGCCTGACTACTGTTCAATCAGTGTTTTATTAAACTAATACAAGTGACAAATCTTTACAGTGTTTAAGAAAATAATGCCACAGTAGACCTTGGTCTGAAGTCCTTAACACTATTCTAATGTAAATTTTCCCTGCTGAGAAATGAGGAGATTACTCATTTTATGACAATAACAGAATATGATCACTAGCCACATTTAATTGTAAAAAATACCAGTGTGGTGTGGTTTACACCATAGATGCATCTTCTAATTAATGGGTAGTTGACTTCCCTTCTTTGGTTAAAACTGAAGCAGCACTAAGGCGATGCCAGCAACAATGTTCATATCTAATGGAAGTTTTCCTAATATATTTATGGAAAGCCCCAGGGCTTTAAAATGGACCTGATCCTAAAGCACTGTGATGTTTCTAGGTGAATAATCCTGAATTTGCATTCTGAGTAAGAGACACTGTGGTTTCTGTCTCTAGCAACCTTGGTACAAATTTACGTTAAAGACCACAGATTATTGCTTATTTTCTCTCTAGTGGCACTGTAATTAACTCCCATAATTCCGTATAAAAGGCCACAACCATATCCTATGATTGAACTCACTTTAGAAAAAAACCATCATGTTGAAAGTATACATAGATGCACAAAAGTGTAAAAACCTACCATATTTTATACCAAAATAGAAAAGAAGAAAATAACTGCAGCAAGACTCAAGCAAATCAGGCTACAAGATTCATAAGTATTCATGTGAACTTCCTACATTGAGTGCACACATTGAAGCAGACTTCTGAGCTGCTTTCCTGGGGTCACAACTAAGAAATAGAATATCCTGGCTCCTGGTTCACTTGATATGTTCTGAAATGCTGCCATTCAACATGAATAGTAATTGTAATAGGGGAAAGTCCCTACAGTCTTTTCCTTTTCTTCTGTATATTTAGAATGTGGGCATGATGGGCCTGTACATACTTGAAACATGGTTGTAATGGAAGTAAATATGTGCATATTTCCAATAACAAGCTGGCTGTGGTGATCACAGGGATACTTTGCTATAGCAAGGAAATGAAAATTGGGGTCTTTCTGGACTGAACTCTAAAACCCCTTAAGTGTAAAGAAGCCTTAGCCCCAATTGTGAGTATAATTGAAGATGCAAATGTGTGATTAAGATTCAATAATGTCATTAGGATGGACTCTACCCCAGTGCTGCTAATGTTCTTGTAGGAGAAAAACAGGGGGTAGTAACAGATAGAATAACGGCCCTGTGAGAATATAGAAGGAAGAGGGCCAACTACAAGCTAAGGAAATAGATGTGCTGCCATCTGGATCTTGGAATTCAATCCAAAAGCAAAGAAAAATAGAACATCACCAAAACTCTCTTTTCCCGCATCATGGAGAACTGAGCAACCATGCAGCCTAAGAAACACTGAACCATACAAAAATTATCAAATTTCTTTGTGATAATGATTTTCCAATTTGAAATATAATTTTATGTATTAGAGTGTCTAATATGGAAGTATCAAAAAACTTGTTAGACTGGTTTTTTTATTGAAAATAGATTCTTCCCTCATACAATAGATCTTGGCCACAGCTTCCCCTTCTGGACTCCTCGAAGCTCCCCTTAACCTCCCATCTCCCCAAGATCCACTCCCTCTCTGTTTTCTCTTCAGAAAAGAGCAGGCCTCTGAGAGATGACAGCCAAACAGGACAAAACAAAAAGCAATAAGACAAGTCAACAATTTCATATTGAGGCTGGACAAGGCAATGCAATAGAAAGAAAAGAGTCTCAAGAACAGGTTAAAGATCCATATATATGTCCACACCTACTGTTAGGAGTCCTGCAAACCATCAAGGTAACAGCAATAACAAATACACAGAGGACCTGGTGCAGACCCTTGAAGGCCCATGCTGGCCACTTAAGTCTCTGTGAGTCCATGTGAGCATTGCTTAATTGAGTTGGTAGGTCATGCTCTCCTGGTGTCCTTCCCTCTGAAAACTGTGATCTTTCCTCTCCCTAATTTCAGGGGATTCCCTAATCTTCAGGGGGAAAGATCTGATGGAGACCCCCAATATAGAATCTCTACCTAATGCCTGGCTGTGAGTCTCTGCACGCACTCACATCTACTGCCAGAGAATTCCTCTCTGATGATTACTGAGCAAGGCACAGACTTATTAGTATAGCAGAATATTATCAAGCATCATTTCATTGATTTTTTATGCAAGTCTTCTTAGCCCAAGTGGATAGCCTAGGTGTTTGGGCTATCCAGTCTCTGGCCATCCAGGGAGTATAGGGTATGAGCTCCCTCTCATGGTGTGAGTCTAAGTTAAAGCAAACATGTGACTGTTCCTCCCACGAGTTCGGTGCTACCATTTCCCAGCACACCTTGCAGACAGGATAGATTGTAGGTCAAAGTTTTGGTGGCTGGATTGGTATCTAGATTTCTCTTCATCTTCATGTACTAAAGAGACTAGAAATTAAGGCTCCATTAAGGCACTAGCTCAACCTCTCTAAGTTCATCCAATCAACTGTGTGGATATTATCCTCAGCAATGGGTCTCCACTGTCAGTTTTCATACAGTGAATTCTGTCCTAGAATCAGCCTGGATTGTTTAGGGATCTTGACAGAACTTCCTCAAATAACAACTCAGTTGAATGTAACAATCCAGTGCCAGCATTGGAAAGGTTGCCTGGCTACAAAAGATGGCCCGTCAAACTCTGTATCCTCCATTACTAAAAGTCCTCCCGAGGGTCACCCACATAGATTCCAGGAAGTATCTGCTGCACTAGGTTTTCATACCCCACAATGCTCCCCAAATACAGCAGTCACTCCCCATACTTTCTCCCTCTATGCCCCAACTTGTTGTAAGTGAATGTTTGTTTAAGGGACTCTGCTAGATTCTAGTCTATGCATCCATGAATTAAAAATTAAAGTTAGTCCTTGTAAAATAAATATATGGATTCACATTGTGATATGCACTTTTTTGTTTGATTTGTTTTTCTTTGAGTCTCCCTATGCAGACCATCCTTTCTAAACTTACAATTCTCCTACCTCTTCTTATAGAGTAATGGGATCATAGGTATGTGAGAGAATAGCCAGCTCTAGTGGAGGCATTTTGATAGACTGAGCAGGGACAATACATAGAAATTTCTTGCTTATCCTTCTTCTTGCCCCTACTGCCTTCTAGCTGCTGCTTGTTCTGTCCAGAACTGTTATTCTCATGCTATTGGACCACCTTCTACTCTTCCTCATCTCTTATAAGCCTCCCCTCTTCTGAGACATTCTGTTGTATAAAAGCGGGGAGAGGTGCGGGTTGTATTTCCAGCACCCAGCTCCCAGCCCCCAGCTGCCAGCCCTCTCAGCTGCTGGTTGCTTGCTTATGCCCCAAAATAACCACATGACAATTATATTCATTTAAACTCCCCCCTTTTATACAACAGCCTCTTCTTGGCTAGCCCTCACATCATAAACTAACCCATTCCTAATAACCCGTGTGTCACCAAGAGGTGGTGACTTACCAGAAAAGTCTAACTTGCATCCATCTGCGGCAGGAGCATCATGGGGACTCTCCCACTTCCTTTCTTCACTCACCACCTTCTGCTCTGTCTACTCCACCCACCTAAAGGCTGTGTCCTATCTTATAGGCCAGGCAGTCCTTTATTCAACCAATGAGAGTAACACAAATAAAGATAGATGCCCCTACAACATTCCACTGCCCTTCTGGTCAAGTTCAGTTCTTGCCTTCTGGCTTTTTGCCTCACAAGATCCCATCTATGAAAACACTCATTTCCCTGTCTCCCTAGCCTGGGATGACCATGGTGTAGATACCAGGACACACCTCAAGCTGCAGATCTCCTTTCTACACAGGCTCTCTGAGTCCTGCACATCCATGGGGTTTTCATTTTATTTTGGTTTTGATTTGCAGTCATTTTTTAATATTTTTATTAATATTTATTGAGCTCTACATTTTTCTCTGCTGCCCTCCCTGACTCTCCCCTTCAATCGTCCCCCAAGGTCCCTATGCTCCCAATTTACTCAGGACACCTTGTCTTTTTATACTTTCTACTTCCCATTTAGATTATATCTATGTAAGTCTCTCTTAGTGTCTGTATTGTTATGTAGGTTCTCTTGGATTGTGGTTTGTAGGCCGGCTTTCTTTACTTTATGTTTAAAATCCACCTATGAATGAGTACATGTGACAATTGTCTTTCTGTGTCTGTGTTTACCTCACTCAAAATAATGTTTTCTAGTTCCATCCATTTTCCTGCAAAATTCAAGATGTCATTATTTTTTTCTGCTGTTAGTATTCCTTTGAGTAAATGTACTGCATTTTTAAAATCCATTCTTTGATCAAGGGGCATGTAGGTGGTTTCCAGGTTCTGGCTATGACAAACAAAGCTGCTATGATCATAGCTGAGTACATGTCCTTGTGGCATGATTGAGCATCCTTTGGATAGATAGCAGGAAATAATCAAATTGAGAGCTGAAATCAATAAAATAGAAACAAAGAAAACAATTTGTCAATGAGACAAAGAGTTGGTTCTTCAAGAAAATCAATACAATAGACAAATCTTTATCCAAACTAACCAAAAGGCAGAGAGAGAATATCCAAATTAACAAAATCAGAAATGAAAAGGGGGACATAACAACAGACACGGAGGAAATACAGAGGATCATCAGATCATATTTTGAAAACCTGTACTCCACAAAATTAGAAAACTTAAAGGAAATGGACAACTTTCTGGATAAATATCACTTACCAAAATTAAATCAAGAACAGATAAACAAATCAAACAGACCTATAACTGCTGAAGAAATAGAATCAGTCATCAAAAGTCTCCAAACCAAAAAAAGCCCAGGACCAGATGGTTTCAGCTCAGAATTCTACAAAACTTTCAAAGAGGAACTAATACCAATGCTCCTCAAATTATTCCACACAATAGAAATAGAGGGAACATTGTCAAATTCTTTTTATGAGGCTACAATTACCCTGATACCCAAACCACAGAAAGACAATAAATACTAAGAAAGAGAATTACAGACCAATCTCACTCATGAACATTGTTGCAGTTATATTTTTAAGTCTTGATTTCAATCATATATATATATATATGTAATTTTTACATCAAAATGATCAATATGAGCTACTAAATGAAAATAACAGTGCAAGGTATGGAATATGTCCTTACAAGTTATGGGTCAGAAAGACTCCAGAGGTCTTTGAAACAGTATAGTCTACTTCCATTGTCCTTCATTATGAACACGGCTATACAATAAGACCTACCTACAGGACAAAAAAAATCAAGCTCAAACCAAACAGGAAATTTTCTGTCAGCTATCTATCCTTCATAAGGTCATTAGGCATGGTGCAGACCATTTAGCTGAAAAACTACACCAGTGGTCTTACCTAGTGCTAAACCCTATGTGCCACACAATACCACCATTATTGCTTATAAGGTCTATTGCTGAATAGGCAGGCTAGGCTAGTAGCATGACTGTGATGAGATAACTAACCGCTTTCTCATTGGATCTGAGTCCTTTTCCACAGCAGGGAATATCATCCCTACTACCTTAATCCTGGTCAAGAGCCTGTAGCTGGGAAGGTCATTGGTCCTAAGGTAGAACCAGGGATTGCTATTCTGGAAAATGGTCACACTATCAAATTGCCTTCTAAATATTTACATTTATACCTGTGCAGCTGGGCTCTTTCTAATCTTGAATACAGAACCTTCCTTCTGCAATTGACAGCAATCAATGCAGAGATGCAAAACTGACTAAAGTGTGAGAACAAACTAAATGGGGCAGCTTTACCAACCACCATTCCCTTACAGACGAAGGCTCAGGGAATATCATGGAAGATGAGACAGGAAGAATGTAAAAAGCAAAGGCTAAAAGCTAACAAGGAGTGCGGTGAAATGTTTGCTGTCTCCTTGGTATGATATGACTGTCATGAGCTCACAGTTGCTGTGGTCACCTGTACAATACCTGTACATGAACATGTCAGCCAAAATTCAGTCCCTTACTGAGGTGCTATTGGTGGTTGGCATCTCCTGGGGAAGGAATAGTCATCTCTTTGTTGAGCATGCTTCCTGTGATCTCATGAGATGACTCCTACCCATTCACAAATGGGTGGCAGTCATTGCACAAAACTGCTTACCAAAAATAAAGAAGGGACATGAGGCTGGAATCAGGGCATGTTGGGGAAATATGGGGGAACTTGAAGGGTGAAAGTATGGGGTGGGCACAACCAATTTTCATTGTATATGAGTGTGAAATTCTAAAGAGTAAAGAAAATTATAATTTAATGAAAAAGATCATCAAATTTTATTGTAGTAAAGAATAAAATAATTTTATTTTTCAAACCCCTCGCGAGGACATGTAATTTTTATATGCCCCAAGTATGTGTGTGAGCCTTCTTTCAATATTTCATATAATTAAACAGAGTTTGTTACATAGATAACGATAGTCCATTGCAACGAATAAACTGTGAAATCAGACTTGTCTCACGTAGCCATTCATGTGATGTATGACTACATCATCCTTCATCATGGCTCTGACCTTGCCCTGTTCACAGCACATTCTCTTGTTATCTGGAAGGACATGAGGGGGGATTCTGAAATAGAAATGGAGTGCCCTGGGGCCTCTGAAAGGAACAGACTTGGAACAGCGATCAACTATTTCCCTGATATCCACATTCACCACGAAACCATTTTTTTTTCTGAGATGTATCCTGTAATTTAAGGGGTCTGAGATCATGCAGCTGTCTAGGCATAAATCCTACTAATGGTTTCAACCCTAGAGGGTTGCTGAAGTGTTTGCCCTGGGAATGCTTCTTTGTCTCTTCTTACCCAGGTTTCTTGAACCACAAGGTTTCTTTCAGTTTTGCCTGGAAGATGTTTCTCTCCAGTCCTAGGTAGGAGCTATGACTGTGGTATGAAGAAAGAGCTGGTTCCTAACATGGGTGGATGGCTCTGCTGAGAAAGTGTTTGTCATGAGGACCTGATTGTGGATTCCTAGCAGGAAACTAGAAAGCAATGGCACACACCTATTTCCCTGTATTTTGCAGGTGGAAAATGCTCCCTGAAGCTCACTGGATAGGTAGACTAGACAAATTGATGGATTCCTGATTGTGTAAGAGAAGGGTCTCAGAAAGTAGAGCATGATTGGAGAAGAAACTCGGTACTAACCTGTGTGTGGCCTCCACACACATGCACACACCTATGCACATGTGCCTCCCTCACGCTTGCACATCAATACTCATAGAACACACAGACAGAAATGGTAGAACACTGTCCCCACTAATGCTAATCACAAATGCACAATGCCTAACACCTGCTACAGTGGTTTTAATTACATGGCATTGTCTGACCATCAGGCAGAACCTCTCCCAGGAAATAGCCCATCATTCAAATCACATATCTATTCTGATTATTTTAGATTCAGGTGCAAAAGAAGTATTGATTGTTTTACTAATTTTAATTTTGGTCTCATTTTATTTTTATAATAGTCTAATGTTAATTTGAGGTTTTACTTCATTTACAATTGATACATAATAATGTATAAATTTATGAGGGACACTGTTATGGCTATGTGCACGGATGCACTGGGCAATGTTCAAATCAGTACACTTACTAAATAATTATCACCTCAAGTATTGGCCTTTTCTTCATGGTAAATGTTTTCCTAAGTATTTGCTGGAGCGTTTGAAATAGGCACTATCGGGACTGGGGAACTGATGCAGCAGGGAAAGCTATAGCTTAGATTCCAAACAGCCAGGTAAATGCAGAGTGAGTGTGGTGGCCCCCCTTCCATACCAGCAAAGGCACATTGGTGTAGGAGTTCCTTTGGTTTGTGTGTTTCTTTCATTGGTTAAATAAAGAAACTGCCTTGGCCTTTGGATAGGGCAAAATCTTAGATAGGCAGAAGTCTGAGTCAGAGAGAGCCACCATGGAACCAAAAGACATGCTGAATCTTTCCCGGTAAGACCATTACCTTGTGGTGACTCACAGATGATTAGAAATGGGCTGAATTAAGATGTGAGAGTTGGCCTAGAAGAGGCTAGAGCTAATGGGCCAGGCAGTGTTTAAATTAATACAATTTCCATGTGGTTATTTCGGGTATAAGCTAGCCAGGCAACGGGAGCCAGGAGGGAAGGATA
Organism: Dicrostonyx torquatus; assembly: GCA_028555095.1. Classification (NCBI taxonomy): domain Eukaryota; kingdom Metazoa; phylum Chordata; class Mammalia; order Rodentia; family Cricetidae; genus Dicrostonyx; species Dicrostonyx torquatus. The sequence continues at coordinate 2,758,886 of JAQHUG010000073.1, forward strand.
TGATGCCTCAGACAAGCTGCTACCTGGAGTAGCAGTATAAGCAAGCTCTGCGTTCAGAAGACAGACTGTGTCTCTGTCATACAAAGTGAGAGCAACTAAGGAAGGCACTTGCTGCAATCTGCCAGCCTACATATATATACTCATATATGTGCATGCATACCTAAACACATGTGTGCACCCAACATACATGGGACATGCATACACCTTTGTATACTGCACACACAAACTAATACTACCCTGCCCTGCAAAGGCAAACCAAATCTTACTTCTCCCATCCAAGTATAAGCTTGTATATACAGGCCATCTGTTTCTCTGTCTTCCTTCTTCCTCAAGCCAACCTCTTGTAAGCATTTTTCCTCTTGAATTTTGTCCTTATAATATTTTTAGGAAATCTGTAATTCTTCTCACATATAACAACTTTTACATAATAAAAATTTTCCAGATCAACTCCTCATGTTATGCTTTTGCAATGAAAGAAAATCATTCCATTGACAAGAATAGCAAGAAATAAAAGAGCTCAAGACAGCGGTCAAAATGATGTGACTGGTAAAGGACCCCTTTAATATAAACTCAGCATCCTGACTTTACAAATGGAGTTCAAGGGCAAATCTATGGAAGCATGCTGGCAGAGACTTCTGCTGAAGGGTGTTCCCCGTGAATCATTTGTTTTGGAAATTCTCCCATCATGTCTTAAGAGGGCCTGTGAAATGAAGAACACAATTGCTCTTTTTGCTTATCTGGTAACTCCCGTACCGAAACTATCAATTAGTGTGGGTAGCTTAAATCCTAAGACCCTGGCAGACAGGCAAACATCAGTTGTAAGGGTTTCTTGCCAAGACTATGTCAGATTCTGAGCCTGCCTAAGAAGTTATGTATGATGATATTTGTATTTAACGCTGCTGTTTGAGCTGAGTGGATGGACATGCAGACAGCCTATGAAAATGCGTGGAAACTGATGGGCTTGTATGTAGCAGCCAATTTACTTTAAATCTCTTTAACTCACAACCATTTGGGAAATCAAGAGTTACAAAGTGTGTGATCTTTGTAACAGCCAAAGGAAATTTTTGCTAGATTTTTTTTTTTTTTTAGACCTCAGCCTAGCCAGGAAACAAAAACAATTCAATTAGTTTTGTTTATTTGTTAATTTCTTAAGAGTTGGTAATACATATGAGTAAGTTTTCTTTGAGGCTAGACTGCTCAAGAATAAGCAGAAAAATCACGAAAACAGCTCCCAGCAGATACCTTAGGGAAGAAAGGACAGTCGTCTTCCCGGTGCTGTGCAGGGCAAACTGATTCAACATGGGTGAAGTGCAGGAGAGGCAGACCTTGGGGTGGCTTTGAGTCACAAGTTTATCAGAGCCTGCCTGAGGTCATTATTCCTTTGGTGACCATCGTGTAGCTAAGGAGCTACTACAGGCAAGCAGAGCCTGTCTTGTTCCATCTCCTCTCTGGGCCTCAGCCTGTGTCTGCAGGTGTTTCTCTGTATTGAATCTCCCTGGGGAATCCTTGGCTTCACAGCAAAAGCCGGCTGAAGTGAAAGTGATTTGATTTGGATCCTATTACAGGCACTTTACCTCTTCTATTTCCGTGATAATAGCAGATTGGAGTCGATTATTGTACTGGGAGGGGAGTTAATGTGATGTCGAGAAACATTGGGGAAACTGGCACAGGCAGAGAGGGATAGATAAAAAGTTAAGTGCAGATTGAAATCTGCAGCCCTAGCTGATGCAGCCACCGTAATAGCGTCCACCCTCAGTTGGGACAGTGGCATGCCAGGAGTCCAGATCACTTCCCTTATTGATGCTGGTGATGGACAGAGAGCACAGTAGCTGCTAGGTCTAACTGAACCATCACCTCGGTCCTTCCGAGCCTTTGTGCTTACTCTAAAGCTCTTGGCAGGCTGTACAGCTTCTCATTCAAACCGGAGGCTGCAGGGCCCACAAGCACCAGCAGCTTTCTAGTCTTTTCTCCAGGAGGGAAAAACAAGTCAGCTTAACCAACCTAGAGAAGATTTAAGGGAAGTCAGAGAAAGCAGAAATAATCTGGGGTTATTTCAGAAGAACTGCTTATGTGTTTAACAAGAGAGACAGAACACATTGAGAATTTTTGAACCATCTCTGTTATAGTACCAGATATTGTCTGCAGAAATGTCTGTTTCATCTTTGCCTGGAATCCCAAACTCATGCATCTTGCATGAAAATAAATTACACCACCAACAGGTAGAAAACTATGACATAGCTGATAAAAGACCACTAATAGCGTGGAAGGACATTTTTCTCCATGAGCTAGGAGGTAAGCAAAATCAAAATATGACTTGGCCTTTGGATTCTAATACCTAACCTACCTATCCTTTGCATTACAGTGGATTTTGCTGTAACTAAAATGGTGACTACTACTAAATGTATTGTCTTTTACCAGAATTCTACTTGTGAAATATACCCATTTTATATTCCTGCTTTCAAGCATGCTGTCATAAGATGCTCATACATTTGCAGTTAGATTTTTAATTTTGCTGCAAGTATATAAACTAGATATGCAGAATGACATTTGACAGGACGATCTTCCTCAGAGAGGAAAGATTCTTTTTGCCCTTTGACTTTATTTAACTTTAAGAGAACATGACCTAAGCAGATATAGGTAAGCATGTTTAGATTTAGAAGGAAAGCAGCACAAGCATGCTAGAAGCCACCCTTGTAACCTCTTGTCTATGCCTGGCTCCCTGCACACACCATTATGTTTATGAGTCACACACAGGGTAACTGTGAATCGTGAAATCTTGTTCTCACATGCTGTGTTTGAGAGTATACCAGAATGCCCATTTACTTAACCATCATAAAGGCCTGAAGCGTTTAGTGAGTATCCCTCTTCTGGCTCATATGAATATAGTGCTTATTTGTATAAACACAGGTTACACTCCTACCTCATATCCTCTTAGATGTGTAATTGCTCTGTTTGTGTGTAGTCATGTGTATGGGGGATTCACTCACTACCACTCAACAGTTATCCAGAGGCAATGTATAGTTTGTGACCCCACTAGCCTCGGATGCTAGAGACCCTTGCACAATATCAGCAGTATTTAATAATTTCTTGCCTTTTTTTTTTTTTTTTTTTTTTAGTTTCGCAAGACAGAGTTTCTCTGTCCTGTAGATCAGGCTGGCCTCAAACTCACAGAGATCCACCTGCCTCTGCCTCCCAAATTAATTTCTTGCTTTATAAAACTTGTCATTCAGCTGAGAGTAAAAGTATCTCCTGTGGATTAACTCTATTTACTTGACTGCTAGACACCAAGTAACATTTTTTTATATACTATCCATTTGAACTTGTGAAATGTATAACTAGTGTGCATGTAGTTTGGCCATGCTTTGTATTTGGTTATGCCTTCAATGTTTTTATGCATTTTATACTTATTTTGAAAGCAAAAAATATTTTCATGTGTTTGTATATATATATATATGTGTGTGTGTGTATGTATATGTATATATATTATATATATAGTTTATATTACCCCACTCTTTGAGATTCATTTTATCTACTTAATGGATAGTTTTGTACAATGGATATTTTTAATCCTAAAATAACCTATTCGTTCCCATTAGAGCAAAACTTTGCACTTTGTCTATTTCCCAAAACATTAGAGTCCTAAACAAACCATCTTTGCTACTGTGATAAACAAATTCAACTTGGGTGAACTCAGAGTTCATTTGATTTATGCTTCCTGATCACAGTCTATCACTGAGGCAAGTCAGGTTAGGAGATCAAGCAGGAGCAGAGGCAGGGACTGTAGAACAAAACTGCTTATTAGCTTACTCAACTAACTTTTTTATACAGCCCATGTCCACCTACTTAAGGAATTTACTACCACAGTGTGCTAGGGTCTTCTGTATCAATTAACAATTTCTCAGTTAAGGCTCTCTCAGATAAATCTGGGCAAGCTAACTAGGGGGTGAGGCAAGACAGATAAACCTCAGACTTCCACAGAAGTTGCATAAATCTATTTTAACCAGACTGGAAGAGAACAAACCAAGAGAGGTACCAGGTCGGGGCATTAAAAACATATCCAATTATAAAATTTGTTTTACCTCTAGCCCTGCACTAACTTCACTTCAAGTTATAGATTTAACATCGTGCTCATCTCTGATACTTGATAAACCTCAACATGATTAGTATAACAAAACCAATGGCCCCAGTGGGTTGTTATATAACTAACTGAGAATATGCATTTCACTACACACAGTTTCTAGTTAATGTAAATCCAGCAGTTGTGTATAATTATCATCTTCAATGATGATGTGTTTGACCAGCACCTTATAGTGAGTGCTATGAAAGGGGCTCTTGATGTTTTATACCACCAATATTTTGAATAATATAGTAAATCAGTATCTGCTGTCAGTCACTGCTCTAAGCATTGAGGGGAGAGTTCAGACAAAGTGGAAAGTCTTCTGTTATCAAGGATCTTTATCCTACTGAAGATGGATTGAGGGTTAAAGGTTTGAAGGTGGTGGTGGTATATGTTCTTGAAAACAAACAGACAAATAAACAAGGCTTAAACAGGAAACATAGATCTGAAAGAAATGAAAGGATATTCAGTAGTAAGCAAAGATTGATGAGAAACCTCAGTGAAACCTGATAATGATCAAGGACATGTCCAGGAGAAAAGCCAGCAAGCAGTAAGCAGAATGAAAGGGGGGAAGATAGGAATCAAGAGGCCACATAGGGGATGACCAGCCATGACCACAAAGGCTTGAGATGAAGCTTTGACACTGTAGTCAGTGAAGATGGGTAGGTTTCTTTGGAAGGAAAGATCAAGCTGCAATGGTAAGAGAGACTACAGTGTTATGAGTGTATTATGAAAGACCAATTCACATGCAGTGGTAATTGTCTAAGCAGCAGAGTTAGTAGTGGGAGGGCTGCAGACTGTATAAACTGAAGGTGCTAAAACAGGAATTACAGAGGTGTTGCTATGGGATGTGAGAGAAGGAGACAGAGCCCAGAGAAAAATGGAACAAGTTCCACCTGGCAGCTAGGTGAAGGGACTTCCCAGTAGCAGTGGTAAGGAAGCCCTGGGGGGTGGAACGGGTTAGCAGAGGTCAGGAGACCATCTTTATGATTCTTACTTTGTGCTCCACAGAATGATTTTGAGTGTTTCTTTCTAACCAATCTCTTTAATATTTTTTTTATTCCACATCCTGTGTGATTCCCTTGCATCCCAGTCTGAAACTACATTGTCCCTATTAGACAAAGCCTCATTCCTAATAAGAAATGACTATTAAGGCTCAGCACTACAACATTGACATGTTTCTTTCTTTATTCACTTGTGGGTATGATAATGTAGGTAATAATGTCTTATGTAGATGAATAATGACAGATTACAGCGATAAGAGTTAATAAAAAGCATTGAAATAGACTATTGAGTGAAATGCCTCCAGTATGACACAATCCAAGTTGATTATAATGCTCTTCTATTGTGGCAGCCTTCTCCCTATCTAACTGTAGAGGAAAAAGCACAAATGGCAGGATGTTCACTTTTAAAAACATATTATAAATCAGTATTTTCACAGCTAGGCTAAGTCTCATTCTGGAGATATGCCAATTATTTGCTGGCATATTTTTAACTCAATAATGCCTATGGAAATGCATCAAGGAAATGAAATGTTCCCCTGCTATGGCCATCCACAGAACCTTCTCAAGTAGTACAGAAGAAAGAGTGGTGTAATAACAATATAATGCAGATTATGCTATTTCTCTCTGTGTGTTATTATTGTGAGTTTATTTTTCTGACTGAGATAACTACAGGTAGAGAGTGTAATGGTCTCCTTTGATTCCTGCACCCTTTGATCCTTCTCCATCATCCTCGGAGACATAGATGACTCTTCATAATTTTTCTGGCAAATGAGTCACTCCACAAGACAGTTTTGACCAGTGATTCTGGAATAATAAATATGCATCACTTGTGTTTTTCCAGACACCATAGAGAGTGGACTATTGCTTTTGAGCCATACCCTGCAAATAAATAAAGGGTTATATCTGCTCCTATTCTGGAGGTCCACAGCTCCAAAGCAGACAGACACAATTTAGAGATAGAACACATGTTCCTGTGTTACACTGGCTATGCTATAACTCCTAAAGTCCACTAACTCATGTCTCCTTTTGCATGTAGAATTGGAGAGGTAAATGAAATTACGGAGCATAAAGAAGATATCATACAAAATACTCAAAAGGTGGCCACAGAATAAAGGTAACTTGGCAGGTAAAGAAATGGGTATATGAAAAATTCAATAATGCAAGTAATATGGGGTGTTCCTTCCTAATTTAGTTTTGTGGGTGTTAATCCTTTAAGTCATTATCTCTTGATTTCCAGTGGATCTTCCTGTCTTCTACTCTGTCATGGCGAAGTGGAGAACTGACTTCTTCTCTGCCGTAGACTTTTTGTTAGATTTTGATGCTACATGAACAGGTGGGGACTAGGAAGAAGAAAATGGACCTCTTTCCTACTTGCTTCTGTTAATTGTTAGAATTATGACAACGGTGATCCATGACTGTGACAGCATGACCTGATTCAATCCACAGCTGTTTCGCTGCACTGCAGATCCATTGATTCTTTGGGGCCACCAGCAAGCAAAGAATACCTTCACTTCATAGAACTCTATCCCAGTTTCATGGACTTCCTCCATCTGAGGTCACAGTAAATAATCTTTCACTCTTTCTTCCCCAGCAAGTCCAGGTGATAGATTTTCTTGCTATTAAAATCTGTGGATTATTTCATATGCAAGTTTCTTTCAGTCATCCAGTACCTATCCAAACAATAATGGAACATGTAGAAGCATTAAATGTGATCTCTGCTTTTCTGCATGGACACAGTGATGTCATGGTTTGTATTTTCAGAATGTCTTAAACATTAGCTCCATAATGAAGGAAAAACAAACAATGAGCATAGAGAACCCCAAGTTAGGCCAGGAGGAGGAAAGTCAAAGTCTAGGATTGAGACAGGAAGTAGTTCTTGCAATGACTTCATGGTGAGGTGAAACGTGGGAACAAAGTCCACTATTTTCTGTTAAATCGGAACAACTGGAAATACAGAAAATGTGAAGCAGAAAGTCAGAGTGAGCTATTGACCAATGTGATAATGTTGGAATTTGTGCAGAAGGAACGCCTGGCTGTAGAAATTGGGGAGAAGCATTAAGATGCCTTTGTCACTGTTCCTCCATGAGTTTCCTGGAGGAGAGAGAGTAGTGCTCACCAGGAGAAACGGGAGTCAGTGAAGGAACAGGGGTAGAACATGGAACCGCTCAAGTCCGATTCATTATTAGGAGACAATTAAAAGGATAGGTTGGCAAATGCCTATAAAGTGCTCTGCTATGCTCCTGCGATAATGAATGGCTAAGGATGACTCCATGGGACTTTGGAAAATTAATTCAGCTGTCAAGAAGGAGTCAGGGTGATGTAAGCTGTAGGACTGAGGTAATTGATGGGATTTCAGAGAGTTTTTAGCTTGATTTTTCAGTAATATTTGTAGCAAGGTCAAGGACAAAAACTCCATACATGTAATTTTTAAAATTAAATGGTTTCTTAAAAAGGCAGATGGGTATGGTTGCTATAAATCAGCTGAGTAGTATATTGGCATGATGTGGGGTGCTGTTGAGGGCACACAAATAAATTTACTGAAAAGCATGCTTAACTTCTTTCTGAGTGCAATGAGATGTGACTGCATAATAATAAAGACACTGCTTAGCAAGTATCCTTTACAACTTTTCTCAGTATTTATGTCATTGTATCTAGGAAATGCAAAGCTTTAATGTGCAAGATACTGTGATTGTTTTATAAACATTGCATTCTACAAGATCAAGAAGGAACAAATGGCCAAGACGGTACATTTCTAAGCATTTAGTGCCATTACAAAGGAAGCTAACAGCCCTATGATGAGGCTGTAATAACATTTTCAGCATGAGCAATTGTTTCAAGAGAATTTTCAACACTGGAACTTATAGTTTCTGGAATTTAGGAATGAGATAAGATGAGGAAAAAATAATGCATTGTCTTGATTTTCAACATCAGCTAGCTTTACTTTTCTAACTTAGGTGTTAATGACTAATTTAAAGTTCAGAAAGAATAATATACTGCAAAATATCCAAGGAGACACACTGCCTTGAGATTTGAGAATGAGTGGTGTACTTGTATACAAGAGAGGAATGGGATGGATAAGACCAAGATACATTGTACGTACTGATGAAATCCTCAAAAAATAAATAAATATTTTAAAGTGATAAATTATTAAAGAACAAGGTCCAAGAAATAAGCCTGCTGTAATAAGAAAAGAAGCTTTTGAAGTATAGGTGTATCCTTGGTTCGTCTAGAAGAGCTGGTTATAGAATTCAGTTCATGCTATTCCTGACTTCTGGCAATACCAGCTGACTACAAGAATGATAAAATAATGGATTTGGGTGTAGTAGTACCCATGACATAAACTACACAGACTGTATATTTCCTAATGCACACAATATGGGCTATGAAGAATAGGAGGCCACAATAAAACCAAACTGTCTTTTCCGAAGCTACTAGATGAAATTTCATGTTAATTACTGAGACACACCTAAGGGTAAATTCCCACCACATGAGAATCAAAAACTCAATATTGTATTTGTAGCAACACCCAAGGGATGGATAACGACGTTGCAGGGACATTTAGATTTACGGTGAAAGACAAGGAAGTGCAGTGCCAGAGAAAGAACCCATGGATCATCGTATTGTAGAAAACGCTTGAATCCTTGGGAAATGAGCTCACCGAGGGAAGGAATGGCTCTTGTGATCCAAGAGGCTCCAAGGCAGTGGCTCTCAACCTTCCTAATGCTGCAACCCCTTAGTACAGTTCCTTATGCTGTGGTGACCCCAACCATAAAATTATTTTTATTGCATACTGTAATTGTAATATTGCTACTGTTATGAATCGTAACATACTACTTTTGGAGTTAGAGGTCTGCCGAAAGAGTCATGACTCACATGTTGAAAACCACTGCTCTAAGACAACAGTAAAGGGGAATTAAGAAAAATAATTTGAGATGGTCTTTTAAAAACAAAGGAAACTCCATAACTTCATAGCAATTATTTACCCTAGGGTTGACTGTAGAGTTGACTGTAGAGTTTAGTCTGATGTCTAAAGTATATAAATAGCATCTTTGTGCTGACTCATTTACACTACAGGTAGTAGGCCTACTTAAATCATTTTTAGACACAGAAAACAAAATCCAGACCGGAGTGATGGGGCCTTAGAAGTGAAAATTATAAATACAGTGTAAGAGTAGACATTTTTCCAAAACCATGGTTCTAAATGCCTCCAGTAAGAACCTGCAATGAATCCTTTAGTGAGATAGGTCAGGACTTTTGGCAACGACAACTGAAATCAACATATATGTTTAAGGTAATCCTGGCTCCATTGACCAGTCGTGCTCATCAGTGTGTGTTGTGAATCCTTGAACATCCTTCCATATGCTGTGCTAAAAGCGAAATTATTCAATGACCACAGAATATAGGCAATTTCAAATTCTTTATTTCACCTTTTGTGTAAGAATCTACACTAAAGAACCTACATGGATTTTAAAAAGATAAAATAAATTAGCCTTATAGACAGCAATTAGTTCCAAATACAGATGCCATTTAAATGCCAAAGGTGAGAGTGATGGGCACTGGAGACATGGCTCAGTGGCTAAGAGCAATTGCTGCTTTTGCAGAGGACCCATGTTCGGTTCCGAGCACCAACACTGCTTCATAGTCATTTGCAACTTCAACTCCTTGAGATCCAAGCCGCTCTTCTGGCCTCTGCTATCACTGCATGTGCACAGGATACAGACAATGTGCAGGTAAAACATCAATACACATCAGATAAATACAAATCTTTAAACATTTTTAATAAATTTCAAACAAGCCCAGTGCTCAAAAGAGTGAGGCGGCGGTGGGGGGACTGCAGAGACTTGAAGGGCAGCCTGGACTACACAGCAATCACCAGACCAGCCAGCGTGCATAGCAAAACCTTATCTCAATATGCAAACTCACAAGCAAACAATAACAAAACAGAATAGTTGGTGTGAAACAAATTAATAACATTCAGAGATATATTTAATAGGGGAGGTTGTAGGACAAATGCCCATTTCTAAACCTGGAAAGTGTTTCCATTCTTCCTGTATGGAGATGCAGATGCTCAACTTTGCAATAAGAACTCATAAAAGTGAAAGGAGAATGAAACTATCTAATGGGGGATTCTGCACAATGAATGGGATATGGGATGTGCATGAAAAGACTTCTCAGAAACAGGCAGCTTGGGAGAAGAATATATCTGCAATGTGCAAGGCAGGTTGCAGCTTGAATGGGCAAAGGACACCATCTGCCTTTAGATGTGCTGAGCTGAGAACACTATACCTCTGGGAAAATAGTCTAAATACAGCAATTATATTTATTTGTTAATTGTAGGTGCATATGCAAGGCTTGAGGGAATTGAGTACCCAGGTCCAAGTTCCCACAGAGGCAGGATTAGACCATCAAATCCGCGGAAGCTGCAGTTATGGGTGGTTATGTGATGCCAGATGTGGGCGCTGGGACCTGGACTCATTTCTCTGCACATTCTTAATTGCTGAGACATCCCTACAGACTGCTGGTATAAGGGCAAACGAATACCCTGTAACTGACCACCAAAAAACATACAGAGTCTAGACGCAAAATAGTCCATTGCCAAACTCATCTGTCAAATTTAACTAAAAATTTGAGTCAAGCCATATGTGTTTTAATAATTTTACTAAATAGATGCTTTTGTCTCCCAGTGTAGAGAAAAGGATAAAGGTCAATTTAAATTAATTCATCCTTCATGTTAGGGGAAGGAATGGTTTAATGTATAAATTTAGAATTCTTTAAATTTTATCCTACCAAGGACTTTATGATTTATTGTAATGTAACATGTCAAACCAACATACATACATTAAAGAAGAGAATAACTGGGGTCCTTTCTATTTAGCAAAACTTTTTTTTGTCCCACGTTGAGTGAACAAGAACGTTCTCTCGTGTTCAATTGTTTGTTTTTTCCACATATAGGTTGATGCGTTTGGGAAAGCTGGGGTTAAAAATCCCATGGCAAATTCTCATTTCAACTAGCTGGGGGAAAAAGGATGGATATAGCACAAATCACTATGTACAATTTATGGAAGAAGTAAAGGTAATTTAATATTATTATGAAAAATACCTGTATAATGGAATCATTTGGGCTATTACAGCATGTCTAGAAATATAAAATAATGCGAAACGAAAGTGACCCATTGTTGCAACCTTACCTTCCAGGGAGAGCATTGTGCGCCAGCCAATCACTTTGGCTCTAGGTAAATTTTAATAGTCATTTAGAGATAATGTATTCACTAATCACAATGGATAAATAATCATAAAGCAAAATGACTAAGCACCAGCTACCAAATGGATTTTATTAAAATAGGATATTCCTAAAAAAAGGATATTTCTTTATATTACTGTGCAATTCAGTGGCTTGTCATTGGAACTTTCTATATCTTTTAAAACATGTTTGGTAGAGCTTATATGATAAGAGAACTGTATTCTAAAATACAGTAAAAATAAATGATTTTCTGTACATTCTGATGTTACTAATTTTTCCTAAAACAAATACTTCAGAAAATTTACATAAGTAATCTTTCACAGGAAACACAGCCATATTCAAATAGACAAACCTGCATTTTCCTATACATGTTTATATATATGAAATGTAGAATATTTGTCAATATCAGTGAATAATTAAATGCCTTGAGATGTGCATCTCTTCTCCCACACTGTGATACTATTTCCCAATAGTTTCTTCTTTTAATCATTCATTGATAGATGTGCAAACATTGCTTCGCTTTTTGAGATGCTGCATAATTTAGAGCAACCTGGGAGAAATGGATTTGCCCACGGTGTTCTGGGATTGGCTTGCTTCCAGATCAGTGTGCATCAACAGGGGAGCCTGGGCAAGATTGCTGGCAGTCTCCTCCCTGTCTTCCAGGCAAGGAAGATTCCAGAGCTCTGCAGGAGGTCCCTGAGAGGTCCAGTTTCTCACGTTGTTATGGGAACTGTTTCTCACAAAGGAAACCTAGAAATGACAACTTCTGAATTCAAAGAAAGGAATATGTAGTGTTTGTCAGTCAGCTCCAGATATTTGCTTATGGCCTCACATGTAATTGGAAGATACTTGCAGAGGAGAGAAGCACTCATTTCTCATGAAGAAAAGCAAGAGGGCTGGTGGGGAGTCAAAATGGCGCCATTTCTTTGCCATCCACGCAGAACTGGAAATGAATAATTTATCATAGTAACATGGGGTAATGCACAACGTATTGCTCGGAAGGACATTACGGACGTGGGAAGTTTTCTCCAAATTTATGCTTGAGACTGACTTTTTTGTTTGATTTTTTTCTCCGATTCCCTTCCCTGCCATTTTCTGGGCTCCTCTTCACCTGTAGAGTACTCTCCTCTCACCAGTTCACTATGTTCACTTCATTTCTTCCTTTCATTCTGACCTCAAATCACAATTCTTCCAGAGTTTGTGACAAAAGAAAATGAAAATGATCATAGACATATTAAGACACACACAGACACACACACTCCTGCAAGCACACACACCACACGCACACACATATGCAAGCACACACGCAAGCATAACCTCACACACATACAAGCACACACACACACACACAAGCGCACGCACACACGCACGCACACACTCAAATGACCAACTGCTTTCCTCAGGCTCTCTCCTAATCAACTTCCTTATCTTATTTGGATGAATATTTTCCTAGCATAGTCAATTTTGCTTTCTGCAGGGCATCTAATGATTTTGTTTCTGTCCGAATCTATTAAATAATAATGTTTTTAGTTTTGGAAATGATGGATTTGTGATATTTAGTTAGGAAAATGCATGGAGAAAAATTGAATTCCTTAAAAATCAAACATTACTTCTCAAACAATGAAGAGTGTGGCAACCTTCCCATATGAGTTGAGAACCAGCAGTCTGTTCTTATTTATTTAACATCATCTTCTAATTTTTTTTCTGATAAACTATGAGAATACATACCATTGAACCCCAAAATATGATAATTTTTAACTAAGTCCATGTGAACAAATATATTTGTAAAACTTCCTACAGCCATTTTCTCAACTCTTGCTACTAACTTTCCATACAGATGAAATTATTGATAGCTCCCATCAATAGACCTGCCAGGGTTTAGTTCATTACAATATTAGCCCCAGGATTTATCTATTTAAAACTTACTTAGAGAGCACAACCTACCTGCAAGAGATATAGAAAGCATTGAAAATGTCTGTCCTGGTGCTTATATTTTAGTGGGAAAAATACAAAATAATAATGAATATTTATATAAGGGCATCAGTAAATGATCAGTGTGTGTGCTGTAGAAAAAGTCTACAGAATGAGTGGAAATAGCAAGGTGAGTGTGGTCACTGTTTTCTATGCATATATTAGGAAAGAACTACAGGTTTCTGTTTGTGGAGAACTGCAAATGAGGATGGCATGAAATAAGTAGTGTTACTGCAGTGGACTAAAGGAGAGCTCTCTCCAGCGTAGCCATGGTGTCAGAGGGGCAGCAAGAAGGCCTGTATCTAGACAGGTCTATAAAAGGATTCATGCAATCATTGCTCACAGTAAGAACAGTTCCAGAAAGCGCCGAGATCTTTTTATCCAGACAATCTCTGGCAGAACGGAACAGAGAAGACTCTGAGAAGGGGAAGCTGGATTTCTATTTGTGTATGGAATGTTTGAACTGCCAATCAGAGAAGTGGGAAGCTGTGTGATCCTTGTAAGAGTGGGAACTACCTCAGTGGGCTGGACTGAGTGTGGAGTGGCAGTGTGCGGCATAGCTGTCTTTTGCTTCAGCGTGCTTGCTTAAGAAAACTGCCATTTTGCACACCTGAGTTCTGAGCTGCTAGGGCAAAGGGTACAAACTGAAAGTCCAAACATCATATACCAAAAAGCTGTTCATCTCTAGAGCATTAGAAATAACAATCTTCAGACCCTATAGATAACAAGAAAAATCATGATAAAGCTGGCGAGGTGGCTCATCAGAGAAGAGCACGGATTCTTTCAGAGGAACTGGGTGTGATCCCCAGCACAAATATGGTGGCTCACAATCGTCTGCAGCTCCAAATTAAGGGAATCTTACACCCTCTTTGACTTCTAAAAGCATCAGGCACACACATGGAGTACAGGCAACATACCCACACATAAAATAATAAAACAAAATAAAGAAAATAATCATGAAGCCATAGGTGGTGACACACATTCAATCCAAGTGGTCAGAAGACTGAGACAGGCAGGTCTCTATGAGCTCAAGGCCAGCCTGATCTGTCTGGCAAGCTTAGATCAAGCCAGCTTAGACTATATGGTGCAATAAGCTACCGTTTATTTATTTTTTATTTTTATATTGGATTGTAGCCTCTAGTTACTACCATGTATCCATTCTTGCCTTTCTCTCTACATACATTCTCTGAAAACAGGCTTTATACTCATGCTCCTGCCTAGCAATTTTTCACTTCCTCTTCAATCCAGCCCCTAGGATTGGGGTCACAAATAACACAGTTCATTTTGCAAAATGGATCTTTACCTCCATCAGTCGCCCAAAGCAGTGAACAATTTTTCATTTCTAATGCCTATTCTGAGGATTTTTAAAATCGTTTGTTTTATTTTGTACTTTCAATTCAAAGTCTTTCTAAGAACCCCCTTACACTCTGATTTAAGTCGCATTTCTTCATTATCTCAGGCTGTGGAGTCATGGTCCTGTCAGTGATGACTTATTACTCAACCGCTATATCTCCAGAGTCTTCAAATGCCCCTCACTAATTATTGGTTGAATCTCTTTTGGTTCTCCTAGAATCCAGGCTCTGTTTGAACACAGAAGTCTTTGAACAGATTCATTCTACCTACCAAATCCCAAGCGTTTGCCCTCCCCCGCGCTCAGCACACAGTAGGTGCACATTAACATCTGCAGAATGGATGGAAGAACCCTGCAGCAAGCCTGCTTTACACAGATAGAACCCTTGTCTTTTCAAAAATAATGATGATATTTGGACTTGTAGATTATCCCAATTATGATAGTTATTATAAGAGGGAATTAATTTTTGGAAGTGAGATATTAACATCGTCTGCCAGAAGTCCCTGTGGTGGCCTCATGCTCCTCTAGTGTAAGACCTGGCACCAGCGTTGTGAGCTCCACGGAAGCCAGTGGAAACAGCCACAAAGCTCGCAGAAGCTCTGGCCTAAATCTATTTCTCACCCCTAGGTAGTACTCGTTTTTCCTACCTCCATCTCCAGCCTCTTTCCATTACATCTGCTCATCCATTTCACTGCTCTTCCTTAAGTCTAAAAAAAAAAAAAACAAAAAAAAAAAGATTCCCATCTTAATGGCTTCTTCCAGCTGATTTATTTAGGCTGTGAGAATGAAAAGAAAGGACAATGGTAGAGCTTTATCAAAAATAAAACCACCTCTGCATAAGGTCTCTCCTTTACAGATATATGAATTAACCTATTGACATCAGGAATAGCAACAATAGACGCCCTTCATTATGCATTGTTTCTAATGGGTACTTGATGAACATCCTGTCAATCAGGGCTCACAAAAGTATGCACCCTAGAGGCATACTATGAGCAATGCAATATATCCTGGGAAGAATTCATGTCCCTTTTAGGGATTCCTTATACATAGGCCCCCAAATCATTTCTGGTTTTACAAGTAGAAAGATGTTTTTGAGAGATTTAAAATTTCATGCAACTAACACAGAGAGTAGCAACTGAATCCAGAGACTCCTAAGTCTTGCAGCAACCTCAGTGTCACTCACTTGGGAAGAGAGATAGAATGGAACAAGCTTGTTTCTTATGAGAAATTCGTCTTCTAGAAAAGGCAGAGCAGCACAAAGAGATGCTACTCAGCTTCAGTGAAGGGGAAAAAAGAAGGGGAGAAAGAGGAAAAGGAGGAGAAGGAGAAGAAAAGAAGGGGAAGAGGAGGAGAAGGAAGAGGAGGAAGACAAAGAAGAGGAGGAGAAGGAGGAGGAGGAGACGGAGAAAGCAGCAGAAACTGGGAAACTCACTCTCATCTTCACTCGCTTTGAATGAATCACATAGGCTCGGAAGGTCACTTCCTTCAAACATGAAGTACTGCTTATAGTCCACTTGTTTCAATACTGTCACATGATCTAATAAAGCCATCTAGCACCTGTGACATGACATCACCAGGCCTTTACTCATTGTCATTAATTTATGGATGATGGGATACATAAGTTAAAGAAAAAAGGCTATCAAATTCTATACATATATATTTGATGTATATACAAATATACTGCGTGTTTATTTAAACTTCTCTCTATATATATGGATATATACATACATGTAAGACAAAAATACAACTTGAAGTTCAAGCATCTTCATTAGCCATGGTGTATTTCTCTTCTTGTCCAAAAAGAACTGAATTCCCCAGGCATTTGACCATCTGTGAGTTTTAAACCTTCTGTGACACATTTACAAGTCCAGTGTTTCTGTCCCCAAAGCCCACTCTTTCTGCCTGAAGTGGGTAGGCAAGCTGCACACATGGCCTGGCGGGGCTGAAGGTTCCATGTAGCTATGGGAAAACAGCCTGCAAAACTCTTAGGGGAAAAGCATTGCATCCAATCTAAAAATTAATGTTAACTTCATATGTTCAGATTTGAGTTGGGAAGGCTCTGGTCTGCTTCAGACAGGATCCAGTTATCTCACTTAATAACACAGTTGTAAATCTGAATAAAATTAAAAAGAAATCAAACCCTGTAGACAAATGTTTTGGCTAAATGCCCTCTCTTGTGATCTGAATACCAACTACTGTGTTGTATAGTCATGTATAAAGGGACTTGGAGGTAGGCAATAGTGGGAGGAAAGGGTCATTAATTTCAGCCCACCCAGAAAGGTGTTAACTATGCCCCATCCTTCTGGCTAGATGATAATTAAGCTACCTCTTTTGTGCCTCCCCAGAGGAGGCACATATACTGTAGTACCCTACAACACAGTTCGTGCAGGGGGATTGCAGTGAATCAAATCTTGTTTATCCTAAGGACGGGGTGGGCTTGCCCAGCTAGGGGTTTTCTTTTTAATTGGGGTTCACAGCAGACTGAACACCCTCTTAGCTGAAAACTCTGGATATATCTGGGGGCATGCTTGGTTAACTCTCTCCCTGCTGGTACCTCCCACCCTTCTCAGGGAAAGCTGAAATCCATACACACACACACACACACACACACACACACACACACACACACACAAATTGCTCCCCTAGAAGATACACTTAATATGCAACAGAAAGTCTCTCAAATCTTTGGGAAGAACTTATGAAATCTTCAAGAGACTCTCAGAGCAACCTTTGTGACTCACTTTTGTAATTTTGAGCTAAAAATTAATTATTAGAGTTTAAAGCTCCTTTGAATATTTTTCCCACTCATTTTGCACCCTGAGATTCTTGGTCTGAAGATGTGCTTAGTGACTCACCTAGAAGGAGAGGACATTTAGTTAAGAAGCAAAGACTAGGTTCTGCCCACACATGTGGGCTGGGAATGTGTGACCTCTGCTCTGGTGATCTCCATACAGTTACGGGAGAAAGGGAAAACTGTGTCTTAGATTTTAGTTTTGCCAAGGCCCTTTTCTGGCCCTTTGGTAACTGTTATGTAGGCACTGTTAGGGACTGTAAGGTGCTGTTTACTTTTGCCCTAAGAACAATGAGATGTCAGAGCACATGAGGGGCAGCATCCTAGGGAGAAGGTCTGTGTTTCATACCAGGATGCTGCCTGGTAATCCCACGGTGGGTTTCAAAGCCCCTCTCACTGGGTGACTCATAGGTGGTAGGCTTCAATGCTTCTTCATTAAGTGACTCATGGCTGATGTACCAGAGTGGGAAGAACAAGGGCTCTAAACCAGAGCTGGTTTAATTTACCCCTGAAAATCTGTGTAATATATGATTAAGAAAAAAAAACCATAAAGCTGGATTAATAGATCAGTTGCCCAAGTGTTTGCCTTGCTAGAAAGGGGTCCTGTGTTCTGATACCCAGTACCTGGGTACCACATATGCACAATTCCAATGCTGCAAGGCATAAAGATCTCTGGAGCTTGCAGGCCAGACAACCTAGTCTATTGGGGGCAAGCTTCACATCACTGAAAGACCCTGTCTCAAAAGTATGTGCTACACCGTATCACATAGTCACATAGATGTGCTACACACACACACACACACACACACACACACGTATACACACATACACATGCATGCACACACACACACGGGGAGGAGAAGAATCAAAATAGGACATAAATTTATCAGTAAAAATTTTATTAACATTCAAATAAAAACAGAATGATAATTACCTGTCAACTAGAAAGTACACAGTTCATATAATTATTTCTTATAGTCTTTACCTGTTCTCACAAAGTCAACATCTTACCCCTTCCTTATATATACGTGTTTTGAAGAAATGGGTGTCACAAATTTATCTGTGATATATTCTGATGAGTAGCTCACTGTATGTTTATTGAATCAATGACAGTAGCCTAAATGGGGTCTAAGTAATGTTTCATTAGACGCAGACTTGGCCAGAATCTACCCTGTACTGTGAGTAATGATGAAAGAGGATTCAAGGACAGCCATTTGTTATCAAAATGTGATAGGACATGTCAGCTTCAGGGTTTAGAGGGTAAACTGACTAAGAGGAGATGGAGCTGTTTGCCGTGATGGAAGTGCAGTGAGTTTGGAAGGTGGTAGGAAGTAAGTCCAGGGGCCACTTTGCTCTAGAGGAGAAAAGCAGGAAATGATTTTGTATTAGGTTCAATTGTTAAAAATCAATGTGAAATAGAAGGACCCATGCAGGGAGTGTGGCAAGAAAGTGTGGTCTACATACAAGCAGTGCCATTTTCCTTGCCTGAGAAAGTAAGGGATTATGAGGCTATTTGGATTAGAAAATACATTTTCTAATTGAATGAATGTTTGAAGAAATCAACAGATGAGTAATGAGTGAAATGGGAAAAAAACCCCACACCTCGGAGGAATAAACCAAGTCAGGATTAGTTTCTCATCAGTACCGCGAACTGCCACAGCACTCTTTCTCTGCGAATGGTTTTCTATCTGAGAGAAAGGAAGGGAGTTAAAATGAAAAGCTAATCAAAACATAGTCCCTGACCCTCTTTCTGCCAGGGGCCAGAGGGAACTGAGGTGAACGTATCCTTCAGGCCACTCTCAATGAGGTGAAGAGAGAGCATGAAAGAATCCTAATGACCAGAGTAGACTCTGGCCTCTTCCAACCTCTCCCATCACCCGCAGAAGGGAGGTAACACATGGAAAGTATGCTTAATAAGATTTCCTTCAGCCCAATGGCACACATTCACATTTCTTCCCTGTTTGACAGGGTAGCGCTTACAGAGGATGAGCTCAGGAAAATGCATCCCAAACTCCTGGACTTACACATCTATGGCAATTCTTACAGGAATGCAAACTCCTCTCTTACTGGAGAAAAGTCCCTGAGAAATTTCTATGTGTGGCGGACCTATTGTGCCCAGACAGGCTTCTAGTAGCATCTTGTAGGCTAATGAAATTCTGTTGTTCAGAAGTTGAACATACAGTGTTCCTGGAGAGTGTTCTCCTTGAAACTCAAATCCTTGTCATTTTGTCTCACGATCTTGGCCCCTAGAGATCGTCACTAATTGGGGAGGCTGGGGTAGCCTTATTACCTTAAATCAAAATGGCTGCTTTCTCCCTCGTGGGGTAGACAAGTCAAGTGGTTAGGATTGTTTTACTCCCTCGCCACCCACACACACATGCTGCTTGCACACCTCTAAAAACAGGCAAGGGACAGTCAGCTACCTCAGTTTACAAATACGTGAAATAGGGCACCGTCCTTTTCGGCAAAAAGTGCCTCTGAGAAGCAGATGAAAGGCTCTGAGAGCAGCCATATTTCTTATTACTTTGTCGTCAGTCATCACCAAAGCCCTCAAGTGTTTGATGTGGTTGCCTAGAAGCGGGGGTTCTCAGTCTTGGCTTGAAAGGGGGTCTACAGTACGTAAGTAGTTAACCCTTGCCCTGCTGTACAGCCCGATACGCGCACACACATATAAACATTTTCTCCGTGTTGCCGAGCAAAGATGAGAAGTCATTTTTCCCTTGCAAGCGCAGTTCTTCTCAGCTCCACCGAAAAATCAAAGCGTTGCAGAGATGATAGGTGGAAAAACTCTTTGGAAATAGCGCCGGGAAGACAAATCCAATCTTGTTTCACAGAGCCCCGTTGCATGGTTTTAAAAACAGGTCCTCTCTTTTGAACTGCTGGCAAATGTAGCTTACAGGAAAGCGACTACTCATTTGGGTACTGACTCGAGAGACAGAGCTTGAAATCATTCAGGCTTGTTGCATATTCTGGGATATGGTATGGTGAAAATTTTCATTTCTAAATGTCATGCTGTCCCCATGGAGGAACAACGCAGACTTATTATCTTTCTGCATGTTTTAAAAATATGTACAATGCCCAAAATGCAGAACAATACCGACCATAGTCCTTTGACCCACTGCACTGGGGGCTCATATCTCCCTACCTTTTGATTAACCAGTAATGGTTTATTAACAGCAAATTTTATCTTCTCAATGTATCCATAACAATTGAGAGAAATAATTAGGAATATTAGAAATGGTAAAGTAGGAGGGATTAAGAACAAGTGATAGATAAAAGAGCAGATTTGCTAAGTCTCAGCAAGGTGGCAAATTGATCTTTATGCATCTGAGAGTCACAGATAAAGATATATTTTGTATTTTAGACATTGCAAATTAATGTTAAAAATGAAGCATTCAGTTATTTGGGAGTGGATGGTTTTCAAAGGGAGAAAAAAAAAGCAGGTTTATAATTTAGTAATTGGAGAAATAAAAGATGCTTTCCAACCTGGCATTAAAAATCTCTACTAAAATAGAGGAAATGAAGGTCTAAGATGACAGTCTTTATCAAAGTGTTTATAGAGACATTATATGTTCCCGTAATTGTTTAGGCCAGTGAATTAATGAATCGTCTCTGTAAGTCTCCATTTGAAATGATTTTGACGGTGTCTGCTGCTCGGCTGCTTTGGAAAAGCCTGTTGTCTGCCGCTCCGGAGAAGGGCCTTGAACCCTGCCATTCAATCCCTTTCAGCCCATCAGCTGACTCTAATTGCCAGAAAGCGCAGGAGACCCCGGAGCCTGATTGTTCCTCGACCTCCTTTGAGGTTTGGAGGCATGAAAAGAAAAAGGGGAAAAAAGCTCTTTTGATCTTCTGTCTCTCTCTCTCCCTCTCCCGCTCCCTCTCTCTTCCTTTTCTTGTCTGCCCACTCCTACTCTAAGAATGACACATTTCTTTATAAGGCTTCTTCTCCTTCTTCTAAGGACAATAATTAATAAGGCCTTTATAAAATGAGGCTTGAATTGGTGTCACCTCAGGGGTGGTCCAAAGCTCTGAAGTGAAACCTCGGTGGGCCCAGGCCTTGTCTGGCCTCTGCACAGGTCAGGTTTAAATACCCTGACCCCAATTTTCGGTCTCTTTCCCTAATGAGGCGATTCGCACAAGGATACAAAATTATACGAGGAGAGAAAACAGACAAAGGAGCCAAGGTGTAGCTGACATCACACTGGCCACATTTTATTATTGTCTTTGTGCCTGTGACATCACAGCTGTGTAAGTCCTTCTGGCAAAGCTCTCTCGTTCGGTTCCTATGGTGAGCTTCAGAGAATGACTTCACAGACCCCAGCAAGTCGCCTGCCACTTGACAAGCTCCGAAAGGAGTGGCCCTGGCTGCGGGTCTGTCTCTCCAACTCCCCGTGTTAGCACAGGAGTCTCCTGAGTTTCTGTGTCAGCAGTTTCAGCCAGTCGCTTGGATAAAATGGCATTATTTGTATCCAAATAATTTTATAGGGCTTATCTCGTTGACATCAAGAGTTTATAACATTCTACTGTGCATGTTGTCTGTCCTAAAGTTGGTGAGATGCAGACTGCCTTTGAATGTGGCCGGATAAGAATACAGCCTTTCGCTGCACCATCTAAAAGGCTTTTAGAATAACTGGATGACCTCAGTAAATTGCATGAGTACTTTGGAGTTACTAATAGGGGAGATGACCTGATAATTTCTATCTTTTTGGCACATAATATTTAAAAAAAAACTAATAAAGTGGTGGGACTTAGTAGAAAGGACACAGACCACAAATTGGTAGTTTTGTAGGTAAAAACAAATCAGTCTTTCTCCAGTGTGTCTTATTGCATATTATATATTTCTATCAATTTTAAAAGGTTTCTCTATTAGGTAAGAATTAAAAATAACTAAGAAACACCTACCTTAGTATTTGAATAATAAAAATTACTCTGGCAAGTTTAAAAGAGGGAAAGGTTGCTGAGTACAGTAAAAGAAACAAAACTGTAAAACAAATACTTGAAACCTGCTTGTACAAAATGAAACGGGATGCCAGACTTTCCCCTGAAAATCGTGTCTATTTTTGTTAAGTGGGTAGATAGTTTACATTTCTGCTTATTGACACCAGCAAAATAATCACCAGCAAGTAAGGTTCATCACACACTAATTTTATACAAATACTGCTAATTAAATAAGACCCGTAAGACCACTGGGTCTGAGTAATGGAGAAGTAAAAAAATAGATCATAATAGTAGACTTCATGACGACATAGCCGATCCTGAATAGCATGTATCTAGTCAGCAAGGCATCCCAGTGAGGACATGGCCGATCATGAATAGCATGTATCTAGTCAGCAAGGCATCCCAGTGAGGACATGGCCGATCATGAATAGCATGTATCTAGTCAGCAAGGCATCCCAGTGAGGACATGGCCGATCATGAATAGCATGTATCTAGTCAACAAGGCAGCACAGGTGTGGGTTCTGGAAAAAGGGCTTTATCTCAGAATTCACCTCTGTCACCATGATCAAGAAATTCCTGTGAGGGGTAGAGAAAAAGAAATGTTGGTATAAATGTTTTGAGAAAAGGAAAATAAAATGATAAAAATGGGGAGAAAGAGAGGAGAGAAACAGAGGTCTCCATGTAGCAGACATGTAGTCAGAGAGAGAGGCTGGTTTGCCTGAGTATGTCTCATCCTATGAAAAGTGCTGGCTGACCAGCTCCTAACAGAGTGATCCCTGTCATCTCACTCAAACATCACAAGGAAGCACTTTCAGGAGTCCTGCCCTTGTGGTATAACTACTGACTGTGGTTAAGGTAATCTAGATCACCTTAGATCAGCGCTTCTCAGTCTTCTACCTAACGCTGTGACCATTTATGCCTCCCTCATGCTGTGGTGACCTCCAACCATAAAATTATTTTGTTGTTACTTCATAACTATAATTTTCCTGGTGCTATTAATCTTAAGTAAATATCTGTGTCTTCCTGTGGTCTCAGGCATCCCCTATGAAAAAGTCATTCGACCCTCCACAAAGGTCAGGACTCACAGGTTGAGAGCTACTGTTTTAGTACTGTGTCAAACCAGGTACCAGTGCAAGGAAGATACCGTGACAGTTTCAAAACAAGTTATTAGGACTGTTCATTATTGCTGCAGCATCAGTATACCATGGTTGATACAGAGCATGACAAAACATAACAAACCCACTACTGAGGTTTTAGCCAAGCCGAAAAGCCCTGCCTCATGTCGAAGGGGTAATAGACAACAAAAGAGAATTCCTAGGTCTAAGGTTGGAGTTGGAGTCAGAGGGCCATATGGATGCAGATTAAAGCAACAACAACAAAAAACATAAACAAAATCAAAACACTTTAAACTTCCGCTTGTTCTGCTCCTGGGCCTGGACATGGGCAAAGTGTGGCTTCTGATTCCAGCTCTAATCTTTAGGATTGCAATCCATGTCCTTCTTCCCCCGAGGCAAAGGGGGAGTTTCCAAGGTAAAAGCCCTCTCGTTTCTGCTTTCTTCACACACACAGCGACTGGGAAGGAGCCTGACCCCTGGCCTTATTAGGAAGGCACGGACCCAATGAGCCACCAGCTGCACTCCGAGAGCCCACGTGCACTCAGGCTACGGATTCATCCCATTGTCATAAGCCATCCCATTCAGGTCCCATCATTCGTCAAAACGGCAGCATGAGTTATTGTTTTAAGCTGTAGAAAGGTTCACTGAAGCAGAGTTTTGGAAATGAATTGTGGTTGGGGAATGACTCTTTACCCTGAGATTTCTGTAACTCTGCTTTTATGATTTAGCTAACATCTCAATGTGACTCATAAATTGGAAATTGTCCTCTTATGGTTTCACATGCATTCAGCATCTTCTGTGTGATCAGGAGTCGAACAGACTGGTCACTGGATTTCCCAGGTGATGGCTTTTCTGATTGTTACTGTGCTATGTCAACCACCCAGGAGTGCCACTAACTGATGTTCTGCCTCTCTCTCTAGTAACTGAGTGGTACTGTTGCTACTGCCCCCAGGCCACACTGTGAACACTAAGGGCAGCAGGCCAGTTTCTCAACACTCACTAATTTATTTAGCCAGTCTAGAAATGTGTTTAAAAACACACATCCTAAATGCTGGGGGAACATCAGTAAAACTAAAAATTAACTCCCTCATAACTGCATTTCAAGCAGAGAAAACAGAAAACTCAAGATAATTACACCTAAAGATGCTTCTTCTATAGTAATGCAAGAAAGAAATATTGAATGAATTTATTTGACCTGATGGAAGAGGAATTTTGGGGAGTATCTTATAGTACAAAAATGCTGAGCTCTACTGGTCACCCTACTCCTTCTCCTATGCAGGTGTAGCGGGAAGAGAACAAGTCATCCTAGAAAAATGAGGAGCTGTGTCTGCGGTTGTGAAGTTTGGACTTGATTTCCTCACTGGCTAACATCTCAGCGAAGAATGGAAGTGAGAAACATCCACCATTCTCTGGAGAAGATGTTAAAGTGAGGAGTGGCAGATGAGCCATCCTTAGAGATATCAAGATGAATCAAAGAAAGGAATGGAAGGGCTGAGGATGGACCTCAGTGTCAGCACTTATCATGCAGAGCATTGACATGCATGAGGTCCAGGGTTCTGTTCCTAGGACTATAGAATAAATGAATTAGTGACTGAAAGAATGAATGGTTTCTAAAAATGCAACTTTACAAAGCATGGTTTCATGTGTCTCCAATTCTAGTATCTCTAAGGCTGAGGGAAGATGATTCTGAGGGTAAGCATAGCCACTTTAGGCTAAGAGCAATGCTATATCCTAAAAACAAAGAAAAGAAATAATAAAAGATAAGGAAATGAAGGAGAAGAAAGAAGAGAAGCAATGCAAAGAAACAAAGGATGAAAAACTATATGGGTGTGAAACAGGCCAAGATGAATCAGTGAGTGAAGGTTGCCATGACACCAGCCCTACCCCACACACAGCCCTTTGCCTGAACCTTTGAAGTCAAATGTGTACAGGAGTTCAGACTAAAAAGAACCTGATAGCCCAGTGAGGAGCCTTTACTAACTCCATCAATTAACTACATATTTCTTATATAAATTATGCTTAGTCACCGAACAGTGTTGGCTCACACCTTTAATCCCAGCACTCTGGAGGCAGAGGCAGACGGAACTCTGAATTCGAGGCCAGCCTTATCTACATAGCAAAGTCCAGAGCAGACAGGGCTGCACAGAGAAACCCTGTCTTGAAAAGCACAGTTGATGCTCTCTCACTGTAGAGAGAAGCGAGGCAGACATTGGTGGTGTCGGATCAAGCCTTGTCATGGCATGTTTTCCAGAAGCTCTTGGAGAGTCATCTGCTTGGAATCACACAGGAAGGATCAGTCCTCTCCAGGAGCTGTGATGCGCATCACTGGAACCACTGTACTGGCATTTAGCAACCTGGTAGATAGTTCACGGAAGAGTTGCACCATTGTTTTCCACCAAATTTGATTTTTTTCCATGTTTAAGATCTCATTTCAAAACAGCTATCACTTGTTGGGGCTGTGTCCAGAACGCAATCAATCCAGGACAGATGCCATCAGTAAGAAGAAAGCAAGTCCAACATGGATAAAACCCACGAGCAATTGGACTGGCCCTAAGGACACGTCACCGAGAGCCTCAATCTAAAACTTTATTGTAAAGGCTTGAGAGTCGTGCAAACTGAAGTTTCCCTCCTTTTCCCAGCAGTGAGAATACATTACCCCATCTACTGCTGCTTGAATAAAGGCAGTGTCCTTTGTAAAATACACATATGATGTTCTTAAGGTTCACATAATGGGGATAGATACATTTCAGAAGATGGCTTATCTTCAATGCCTGGCTGCATGGCTTATGTGCAGGCAAATATCTATTCACCACATTCAAGGAAGTGACCGACAGAACAAAGGACTCTCTCCAAGTCCAGCTTGGTGGACCAATGAGTTTATTGTGGTTACTTACAGGAATGTGGGTGACTTTCTAAAGCAACACTGGAGGAAGTCCCCTGAGTGATTTTGACACAGTCACATAAAAGGTCCCCCCCAATCAATTGTTCACCTCTGGTATAAGGCATTGGAATCCAAAGGGGAAGGGTGTTAGTGCAGGTCTTATGGCCTCTCTCCCTAACTCCCTGCAGGAGGGGATGTTAATTGGCCTAGTCCAATCACCTGTGAGTTTTCACAACTGCTCTGTTTCAAGGTCATGTGCTGGAGGGAACGTATAGTGTTGTCATACAATCGTGCCTCCACCACGTTTCAACCCCTTGCACTTTAATGAGATTCACTAATTTAATTGAGATTTTAAAAAACTTCCCTAATGCATCGTGTACATTTCTGTTTAATGTAACATCACTTTATTTACTTTACCATGTGATACATGCTGCTTACAGTTCTAAGTTCTAAGTGCTTGGAGCATGCAATAACCAAAATACTGTCTTCGAGGAAACTGGGGTGTGTGTGTCTGTGTGTGCACATGCATACACTTTTAAAATATTTATTTCTGGTATAAAAAGACAAGAGTGGAGTGCAACAAGAATATACATAAGAATATTTACACGAAAAAAGAAAAAAAAAAACAAAACAAGGCCGGGCTGTGGTGGCGCACGCCTTTAATCCCAGCACTCGGGAGACAGAGGCAGGTGGATCTCTGTGAGTTCGAGGTCAGCCTGGTCTACAAGAGCTAGTTCCAGGATAGGCCCCAAAGCCACAGAGAAACCCTGTCTCGAAAAAAAAAAAAAAAGAATATTTACAAAAGATCATAGAGGTGTGAAGAACTATTAACCATTAAGATTTTAAACCAATTTTTCTTGGTTCTATGTAGATTAGTCCCCTAATGCAAGGTTATTACTTCTGTATTTTTTTAGCAAAAAGTAATCACCCTGGTGTCAAAGTACAAACTTTATAATTCTCTTTTCACCCTCACCAACTCCCAGCAACAGTGTCAAACTTAATTAACTTGTGGCTTAGCCACATTTACAGTGTTCCTGGGCCAGTTTCTATTAAACAAGTGACTCACAGTCAGGGTCAAAGCTACTTTTCCTCCCCTGAGTGAGTCACGAAAAGTAGTTTTTCTGTGTAGGTGGACATAAAATCGGTGAAAATATGCAAAGTCACTGATTTTGTAATGACTTCTCTTTGAAAAGAGAGATTTTGAAATGAGGTTTCTCCTCCTAATTTCCCAAATGAGTACGAGAGAAATGGCAGCGGCGGAGTCATAGACTGGAAAGAAAAGTCCAGCTCAGCAGCCCTCCTCCCCCCTCTATTTTCCCAGCACGACAGAGATAATGTAATGGGAGCTCAGGATTGTAGTCTGCCTTGAAGTGCTTACATGAGGGTGTACTCCAGCCAAAGTGTTATCATTTTTGCATTCAGTGTGGAATTTCATAAAAGCGGTAAATGTTTAATTGTAGAGCTTTTGCTTTGATATGATGACATTGATATGATGGTGCTCCAGGAGTGACTCGAGGGCTATTGCAAAAGTGCAAATAAACAAATAAACTTGAACTCTTATTCTCACGTTCAAGGATGCAATCTTCTCCATAGCCATGATCTCCACAGAAACCACACTGCTAATGGCAGAACGCTGGAGTTCCCCTAGCTTATAGCGAGCAAGGAAAACTTCCATCAAAGCCCAGAACGATATTGGTTTGTTTTGCTTCCTGTGATCTAAACTAGAGAAGTTTCGACACAAACATGGAAAACAGACTACCACCAGCAGCAAGACAGTAATAATGAAAATGTTTGCATCTTTGGTTGCTTTCATCAGACACAAGGGAAGGAGAAGCACAACTTGAAGAATTCGATGATTTGGGTGCAGCTGTTTCATCCAGGAGCCAGAATTATACGTTTGACCACAAACACAAGTATCAAATATGTGGAGCCACTTGCAAAGGCTCCCAGGATGTAGAAACCGCACATGGAGGGGCTTTGCGGGGATTTGTGCCGAGGAAGTGCATACCGAGACGTGCTCTGGTTCCTGCAAGAACAATGGTTCATTTGAGGGGATGTGTGTAGACTCCTACATGCCTACCCCCAGAGTAAACATGGATCTAAAAACTGGAAAAAAATCGCAATACCGCGTGCCTCCTTGTGAGGTCACCCACTGCTAATGAGCGCTGTAATGAGCAGAGAGATTCTCACAGATTAGGCATCAGCCTGCTAATGCTTAGCCACCAGGGTCGCCTCCAGGGAAGCTACTTAGACCAGAGCCTAATAAAGACATCTGTGCATGTCTCCACTGACATGCAGCTCCTAGAGAAGCAGTCATTTCTAAGGACTGTATTTTATAGTCTGAGATGCTCTTGCGCATTAAAAGAGAAGGCTCAAGTGTTTGTGAGCTCTAACATTTTCACAGCGTTTTCTTGATATGAACCATTGCTTTCTGATCATTTAATTTCTTATATATTTTTTCCTTGGCCTTCCTTAAACATGAAAATTGTGTTCCTCCCTCCCTGCAAGTGGTATTTGAACAAAGGTAGGGTCTCTAGCTATACCCATAAAAGATGAAGTAAGCAGATCTTCAGGTTAAAACATTCATCCTTTGAAATATTGACTGCAATGTTAAACTCATTTTTGAACACACTCAAAACCGTCATAATCATTACACAGAGTCAAGACCCAAATTTCCCTGCACTGATGTGCTGAAGCAGGCAGTGAATATAATTTCAGTTGTATTTGATTGGGGAATACCATAGGTGTTTGCTTACAAATATACATAGTAATAAATTGGAATGTGTAGTATACGATGTTAAGTGTATTTACAGAGTCTATCCCACTTGATTTCCATTCACATTGAGGTTAGGGTATTCTTAGGCTATCTTCTTTCATCTATGATCATCAGTGTACAAAATGGAAAGTAGGCACAGTTCCGTTAAACGTCAATGGTCCAACAACAGATTGCACTTGGAATTATGCTTGGTGCGTAGAACGGAACAGGAATGATGGATCTTAACGGAAATTCATGAGCTCTGATTCTACCTCTAGGGTGGCAATCAGACATGTGAATGAGTGGATGAATGGATGGATGGATGGATGAGTAAAGGAGTGAGAAACCTGGGGGAAATGGGGACTTTTTATTTATTTGAGTCTCAGTTTAGCAGATGGATGAATACAAAGTAAAACTTACGTCTGAATCTTAAATCCTTAAGAAGTAACATAGTATTTACTACAACTTACTTGAGGGACCCTCGGCAGTGCAGACCAGTTTGACTTCACATGACTGTAGCTAGTTCTTTGCTCGGTGTCGTTCTCCAAGTGACTCTCTTAAGTGTAAACCTGTCCTCTAGCTGTATGTCCTCTTTCATCCTTCCTACCCCCATTTTCTCTTTTCCTACTGTGCTCCCGGCTTGCAGCCCTGAGACAGTTTCCTTGCTTTGCTTCACAGCTATGCATTCCCAGAGATGATGGTAATGAAGTCAAGGAAACCTTAGCAGTGGAGTCACAGAGAGAAGACTCCTAAACCCATCAAATCAGACAGGCTTCCTGAGGTGTCATGAAGCCCATCCTTTTGAGAAGCAAAACTTGATGAATTTGAGAAATATGCAGTGTCATGCAGCCACCATTGTCATCAATTAAGCAACGTTCATGCGGCAGAAAAATTGGCTCATGCTTCCAGGAGTGGAGTATGAGGTCACTTGTTTGTTCTCAGCTGTTCAGCCCTGACATAACCACAGAGAAACCTTATTATTTGCAATATTCTTTGGCCAGTACCTTAAGTCTATTTCCGGCTAATTTATATCTTAAATTAATCCATCTCCATTGATCTGTGTATCGCCACGAGGCTGTGGCTTACCGGGTAAAGTTCTGGCATCTGGCTCTGGTGGGGCTTCATGGCTTCTCTCGACTCTGCCTTCTCTCTCCCAGCTTTCAGTTTAGCTTTTCCTGCCTACCTCTATTCTGCTCTGTGCAGGTCGAAGACAGTTTCTTTATTAACAAATGGTATTCACAGCATACAGAGGGGAATCCCACATCACAGAAGGAATTCCTTCACTCCCCAATTCCCTCTGCAAACAACCTGGTTGATTTGTTACTCTTTTGTATATTTCTTTGCTGCATCTGCCATAACAGGTTGGAACCACCTGGTTGACTCAAACAACAGAAATGTATTTGGTTGCCAGTTCTAAATCTGGAAGATCAAGTTCAAGGTGTTAATAGGCTTGATTCTATCTGAGAGCTGTTAGGAAAGCATCCATTCCAGGCTTCTTCTTGAGGTTTGATGTGTTTTGATAAAAAGGGACCTATAAGAATATCAGGGACATATTCTAATAACCTTATTATAACTGGATTATTTAATTAACTCTGTAAAGTCCTTGTTAGACTGATGGCATTGGTCATTCATACTTCAGCATATAACTTTGAGGTCCCGGTATGAAAAAAATCAATGCAGTTTGCAGCTTTTTCTTTCTGAGTTCTCTACCATTTCTTTGGGTAACTGTCAATTTTGATACAAACAACAGAAGTTCATTCCACTTTTCTCACTAAATAATGTTCTACAATATAAATGTACTGAAATTTTTATATTTATTTGTGAGATGAAAATGAGTTATTACTTATACGTTAATTAAAAAATATGTGTGTATGTTTGAATGTGCACTTGGGCCTTTGTGAGCTCGTGTGCACCGTGTGTGTAGGAGCCCACAGTGGACAGAAGAGGGTAACCGATTCCTTGGAACTGGGGTTATAGGTGGTGGGAACTGGACCTGACCCTTCTGTAAGAGAAGTAAATGTTCTTTACTACCAAGGTATCTCTCTAGCACCATGGGTTACTATTCTTAATAAATCTGCTAGCAACATTATATATTTATATGCTTGTTTGTATGTAGGTCACCATCAGTTTATGCCTAAGAGTGGGATTTCTAGATTATATAAGTAAGAGTTAAATGTTATAAGTAATATAATAACTGTTTTATAAGGTGCTCTCCTTCTTCCACATTCTCCTTAACAACAAAGATGTGTCACGTGACATCACATCTCCATCCAAACTTTGTACTGCCCATTTTCTTTCATTTCATCATTATAGCAGATGTGCCATGCTATTTCATTTTGTTATTAATTTTATGGACAACTCTCGATGTGTATATTCTTTTCTTGTGATTTTATTGGATTCTCAGGTTCTTATGTTGAGAAACAAGGTCCCTTTCTAAGGTCTGGATACAAAGCCATTGCAGACACATACATTGCTTATGCTTTTTTACAGTCTCTATATTCACTTTCCCTGTCTTTATTATAAAGAGAAGAGCAAGCAATTTTGATATATTTTTCTTGTCACAGAAAAAAAATACTAGAGAAGAATATAAGGCCTTCTTTGTAAATCGTCACAATAAACTTTAATAATACTTGCTTTTATCTGAAATTTTAATATGACATATAATAAGGATTTGGTTAAGTAAACTTTATTTGATGCCCAGATTCCTAAGATTCTCACAATGTCTGTGCCCAGTTGTTTGATTTCCACTAATATTACTCATGTCATATTAAACCTCACTTTTGGTTAATTATTGGCCTTTTATCCTCTATCTTCTTTTCTTCCTTTTCTAACACAGTTCGCCCTGTGGCTCACTCTGACCGTGATCTTACTATTTAGCTAATGCCATCTTCAGATTTTCAGCCATCTTCCTGCATTAGTGTTCTCAATGTACAAGTGGTGGGATTATAGACTTAAGCCACTATGTTTAGCTCCTTAGTTGGGCAGTGGTCTCTTGGTCTCTTCATTCATCATATCTCAAGGGCTGGGAGGGTAGCTTGGCGGTTGAGAATTTGTCTAGTATATGTGAGGTCCTGAGTTCAGTCCTCAGCACTGCAGGGGAAAATCTACATCAGTTGTAAAATCTCAGCAACCCTTCCCTGTTGTCAAGTCTCAAAGTCTGTACTGCTTGCTCCATTGCCTCATCTGAGTGTCTCCCAAAAGTATAGACCCAAATTTCAAATGATTGAGGATATAAAGATGACAGTTCAGAGTCTGGGGTCTCCTAATTATAGATTCCTTGTATCAAGCTACCCTGCAAGCCAGTATTGTCAACTCTCACTTTAAACAGCATAGTCTTTTCTCAGTATTTCCTTTTGTAGATCCCAAAATCCAACACTGCCTTCTATATGCGCCTCAAATAAAGCCTAGGCTCCTTCTCAGTCACATATACTAAGTAACATTTATTCTCAGCTTTCCATTGATGGAAAAAACAATCACCCTCCTTGTTGCAAGTAATAAGAATGATTTTATTCTACAAAAATAGCATTCCTGTATATATATATCACATGAGAGAGAGAAAGAACAGTTTTATGAATTCATCTGTTTTGAGTCTCTTAGGTTGCTTCTATATCTCACCTACTGTGACAGCACTTTAGTGGCCATCAGAGAGATGTCTTCTTGGCTCATTACATTCACTACATTGGGGCAGTGGGATTGCTAAATCACACTTGGTGAATAATATCATGTCCTGAGTGACGTCAGCTGACGCTTGGAAATTCTACACCACACATGAAGTTTGTTTACTCTCACAGCTTGGAGACTTGCCATCTCTGTGGGCTTTGCAGCCTGCTTCTTGCCCCTTAGTCTCTTCTTCAGAGACCCCTTTCTCTCTTCTCCTAGTACCCTCATGTGCACACTGTAACCAAGGTTGGGTTCCTCCCTTTTGGCACAGTCTTCTCTGTCAGCTCCTTCTCTGTGTGGAATCCTCTCCTGACCCTGTCACTAGAGGTGTAGTGGAGCTGGCTCCTCCTCCTCTGTGCTCCTCTTTTTGCTGTGAAGGTTAGTAATTCTCCATTGCTTTCATGCACTCAAACAAGAGTCATGTCACATTCCACTCGTTTGCCTCATTGACTAGTAAGAAGAATTTGGTAGAGTTTTCCAAGAGCCTTCACCAGTGTATAGGAACTATACCCGCACAGCTGACAAAAAATGTCACAGCAGAACTAATAAATAGAACTGTATGTACCAAGAAATTGACAAGGATCTAAGTTTTTGTGAAACAAATCTAAAGCAACTCATCAAAAGGAAACTTTAAAATCCTGCAGCAAGAGTTCACAGCAAGTAATTAGAGTGGGCACCTGGAAGACACAGTTTAGACTATTATTTTAAAATCAGTGAGTGACTTGGAACCTGGCATTAAGCATTCTGCTATATATTCCCCTACCTGGAAAACTCAGTCTTAACTACAGATATTTCAACCACTATCAGCTCATGACTTTGTCTGGAAATTTTCAGAATTGGGTATGTGGCTCTAATTATGAAATTTTATTTTAATAAACATTTTGGATTACTGGCCCCCAGTCTGTGGCTCTGTCACTTCTCACCTCCTGAATTTTCACTAGCCTCCCCAGGAAGCAGATTCCCACCGAGTTCAGGGAAATTACCTCTTCCTGGTCCTGTTGTGCACAGGACTCCTGGGGACACAAGGTTCTCTCTGTTGTTCGTTGGTTGAAGAAATGTCACAACAAATTTCTCTCACCTCTTTGCAGAATTTGATTAGTTCCCGGAGAAGTATTTGTGTGAACAGGAGTTACTGACAGTAAGTGTTCTGGTGAGTTCTATGTCAGCTTGACACCAACTACTGTCAGCTAGAGCCATTTGAAAAGAGGGACCCTCAACTGAGAAACTGACTCCATCCAGACTGCCTGTAGGCAAGACTGTAGGGCATTTTCTTGATGGTTGAAGAGAGAGGGTCCAGTCCATTGTGGATGGTGCCACTCCTGGAAAGGTGGCACTGGATAACCTGAGAGTTGTGAGATGAAAGAAAGCCCAGTTGCCTTGTGGTTATGGTATTTTATCATAGCAACAGAGTGAGGATTGTCGGTTAACTCTTCCTCTTCCTTATTTCTGTTGAAATCAGTATTGAGAATTGAGGCATAAGAATTCTAATATTTCTATAGTGTTTTAAAAATTTCTCCATCCATATCTTTGCATCTGTCTCTGTGTCTGTCTGTTTGCCTCTCTCTCTCTCTCTCTCTCTCTCTCTCTCTCTCTCTCTCTCTCACACACACACACACACACACACACACACACACACACATCTATCTTAAGGCATGAAATCTTCCAAAGTAAAGAAAGTGTACTGCTTTAAGAAATGGCTCTGATTGCTCTTTACTGAAATGTTTCTCTACAGCCTTCTTAGAAATACTAGAGACTTTTATATTTAGAACTTCATAGAAATATTTTGTTCTGAAGATTCTATGGTATGAAATAGCTCTGGTCACTCATAAGAAGAAAAGAAGATAGGAAGGAATGAAGGCTTTCCTTTGGGATGTAAAAATGGATGGAACAAAATATAATACTCATGAGTGATTGACAGGTGAAAAGGGCCATATTGTTGCCATTATCACTCTACATAAGAACCATAGCATCTGAAGTTTTCCCCAGTGGTAGGAGACATAGAACAGAGGATTTGGTCTTTTGAATTTTGTCCTTTTAGGTAATATTGATGGAATTAACAGTGAAGAAATTGATTACACAAGAGTGTAGGATCTGGAAACCAATGCTACCTTCATAACTAATGATGATGATAACTCTATACATTCTCATGTCTAGATACATGCTCTTCTTAGATACCTATCTAGGTTTGAGAAGGTTACTAAATCACTGGGCCAAGAGCAAAAGGATCCAACAGCTAGATCCCTAAGAAGCAGAGAAATGGAGGGATTCCTGCCTATGTAACTATGGACAAGTTTCTAGAATCCTATGAAACAATAAAAAGAACACCTTGGATGATAATTTTATGAAGCAAGGTTTGGAAGGTGGTTCTAATCATTTGTCTGAGAAGTTGGGCATCAAGGGACGTAACAATTATCTCTTGACAAAGATCAAGCATTGGTCCTCTCAAAGTATTGTGTGCAAACATTCAACGAGAATAATGGAACTCAAACATCTTAAAGAAGTGCATTGGGTTTTTTTTTTGTTTCATGCTTTCTTTTCTGCAAAATATTATTGCTTTTTAAAAAGTTTTTGAAACATGTATGTGGTGTGCATAATTTAGTGTTTCATGTAGGCAGTTTTAAGTATATTATGTACTTATATCATGTTCACTTCAATTGTATCTCTTTAATTCCCCTACTTCCCATTTCCTGTCCTTTTGCCTCCCTTCTGTCTTCATAACCCCCCCATTCTACTCTTGTCTAGATAAAACTCATGGTCTCTCTGTACCACATTCTCATTATATGCTCATTAATTGATTATTAGTTGATTATGATTGACTTATGAGTCAGTAACTTAGCTATTGTATATAGTACTACACTAGACACAGATATACAGGTATCTCTATGACATGTTGATTTATGATCATTCGGGTAAATGCCCTGGAATGCTTGCTAATGCCATATGGTACTTATCTTTTGAAGTTTCTTTATTTTTGAGGAAACTTCATACAAGTTTTTATTGTCCCTGAATCATGCACATTCTTTATAACAAGCATTGTATGTGCTTTACAATTTCCCCATATTCTCAATCAATTCCCTGCTGTTGGTTTGCTCTATGGTAGCTTTTCTGACTGAGGCAAGATGGAGTCTTAATGTCGTTTCAGTTGGTTAGGATTTCTATTGCTGTGATCAAACAACATGACCTCAAGCAAGTTAGAGAGGAGTAGTTTTACTTCAGATTACATGTTCTTGTCAAAATCCATCATGAGGAACTCTAAGTAGAAACATGGAGGCAAGAACTGAAGCAGAGGCCATGGAAGATCACTTATTGCTCCGTTCCCTTTTTATCATTCTTGACCACCTGACCAGAGGTGACACTGCCTGTGGTGGCCTGAGTTCTCCCTTACCAATCACTAATCAAGAAAATACCCACCACAGACTTGTCCATTGGCCCATCTTACAGAGGTATTTTCTCAAATTAAGAGTTCATCTACACAGGTGTGTTAAGTTTGTGTCAAGTTGAACAAACCCAACTTTCACCCTAAAGATGTTAAATGCTTTCCAAATGTTATTGACAATCCGTACTTCATCTTTTCAGAACTCTCCACTCATATCCCTAGTTCACTCATTGACACACATGACACAGACACTGACACACATGCATACACACAGGCTAGATAATAAGGTGAGTAGTTTTCTAAATCTCAGTACTATTGAAAACGTCAGATTTCTGATTTAAGTATTTCTTAGAATCAAACAGCAGCATCTGAATTTATTTCCAACTATAAGAATTTGACAATTTTGTTTAAGAGTGCTAAAGGGGAGTTTAAAGCCCATTCACTGAAAGATAGATGATAACAGATATAATATTAATATCTCAGCACTATTTATTTTAAAACAAGACTAAAATTTTTTTTCAAAGTTGACAATAATAGCCAGATTGTTGGTGATTACATTTATAAGATAAAATATTACATATCTATTTTTAAAATACTAGTCAAAAGTAAATATATAATAGAAACATATCTATTAATATTTAATTATTTTTTTAATGTTTCATATTTTAAAATTTCTTCATATGTATTCCTGTATACTGACCGTTCTGGCCGCCTCCCTCCCTGACTCCCTTGTCTGCCTTCCCCCGCTATGCACAAATCTCCATCATGCCTACTCAGTTTGTTTTGTAGCCCAAAAAGTTTTTTCAAGGTTATCTATGTGACCATGGGTTTGGCAGTACCCAGTGAAGACTGATGGACTTTGCAGAGGGTATTCAGTTTAACTAAAGACAGTGCTTTTGTTTATCAGAATCTATGCATAGCTAATTATTTAGAGGGGAACAGTAAGGCCTTAGAGCCCTACCCTCTCACTTGACTGATGATTTTGTTTTTGGTTTTTATAGACTGATCTTATATGAACCCAATGCAGTCGACTCCAGTTGATGTGACTGAGTGATTCCAATTGCTATATGGAGTCCAGAAAATGGTATTCTGTCCTGTATTCTAGTTTTTGATTATGTAAGATAGTATAATTTCTATTATGTTATATCTAGTGAATTATATTTCATTATAACTAATAAAATACATTTTTTATTGATTTTATGTTCATAATTATACTAATAACAAATTGTTCTTAAATATACTATAGAATTCCCATTTGCATAGTTCAAAACCTTTGTAATGGACCTACTCTTCCCTTCTATTTCCACACACCTCCTCAGTCCAGTTGGTGCTAACATGAATACTAAGCACTTTGTTTGGACATCATGCACACATAAATTTAACTGTAAATATGTATTGACCTATATTATACCTGTTTAACATATAATTTATTAACAATTTTTCTATCAGTGGTGCTGCATTTCTATACAAGTGATACCGAGTATGTCATATAATAAGTCAAAAGTTTGGTGCGATTCCAGGAAGATGCTCAGCAGGTACAAGCTCTTGCCAGGGATCTTGAAACCCTGAGTTCAATCCCTGGAGCCTATATAAAGTTAGAAAGAGATGACCACTCCGCAAAGTTGTCCTCTAACCTCCACATATGTGCCATGGCTTAGGTATACCCCAAACATATATCATAGTCACATAATACCCCCATAACTTATATACCTACTAAGTTATGGAGTATATACTATCTGTTTTAAGAAATAATAAGTCCTTATTGTGATTCAGTCCACATTTAGAAGTTGTGGTGATTTAGTTACACATGATTGTCAGATCTCGCTCATCTGTTTCGAGTGAGCATTCATGTTAGTCTTTGTCAACATACACACTCTGAGAAACTACAAACTCTATTAGCATCAGTAATCTATATCTTGCTGATAAACATGGCAAAGCATTTGCAAAAGTTATTTTGAATTTGTCTGCACAGAATGAAGAATACTTCAAATGGCAAATCATAATGTCTTTACAAACAACTGAGAAAAATACTATTTCAAATGTTTGCCAACAATGAGACACAATTAAAAAGTGTAGTGAAAATTTCCCTAGGCTGCATTAACATGTATGATCTCGGGGTTCATTGTTGTAACTGTCTTTATTCAGGCACATATTAATTAGATTTCCTTATATTTCTTAGTTATAACATGCATTTGATTAACATGCTTTTGAGATAAAATTAGTAAAACATTCATTTTTATTATGAAAGGTTATGTTATGTATTTTAAATTTTAATCATTCTATAGTTCTTATGTTTCTCATTTGTAAATCTTATGATTGCTTTGTTTAATTTAGCCAAAGGTCAAAGTGAAAGAGGCATAAAATTATTCATGCAGAATTTATGCACCATGGAGGATTTTCATAGAATTAGACTTATGGTCTGAGGATAATGAATTGGATTTTATTCCTTACCATAAGTTC
This sequence comes from Dicrostonyx torquatus, assembly GCA_028555095.1. Classification (NCBI taxonomy): domain Eukaryota; kingdom Metazoa; phylum Chordata; class Mammalia; order Rodentia; family Cricetidae; genus Dicrostonyx; species Dicrostonyx torquatus. The sequence goes on from JAQHUG010000073.1 coordinate 2,797,546, forward strand.
CAGTTTTAATGTAGTGAAAGAAAGATGTTTGGAAAAGTTTGCTCACATTAATAAAATTTGAATTTTCTTCTTCTGCACTTTGGAGCAATATCAGAATGGAGAAAGGGAAAGAGCATAGTTCTTGAAACATGGCCTTTTTTCTCTTGATATTCAACTTTCCCCAAAGAAAAAGGTACTGATATCCACACAAAGTAAGGAACATAAGCTTTGAATGTCCCTGAAAATGTCTCCAAGGACAGAGAAGAAATACAGAATATTTACCCGAGAAAGCCTACTATCAGTTAGTAGTCAGAGAGTGTCTGTTCTCGTGAGAATGTTGGCCCAGCTTTTGACCTTCCACTCCAGCTCAGGAATGATGATAGCCAGACAGGGATAGCCATGGATTTAAGGTTCTCCTCCACCTATGTACCAACTAGAGGGCCATGGTATCTTACCAGTGAAGCCATACTCCATTACTTCTCAGTGGAATCTGCCTACCTATGATGGAGAACATCTTCTGTGCAAGTGTTCCTGAAACACATTGAATCTTATATTTCTTGTTTCTCTTTAATTCATATTTTAGCTCACATATTAAATCTCGTATTGAGTTTTATTTCAGTTTTGTATGATCTATTACAAAAAGTCTTACATTCACTTATTTACTTACAAATAGCCAACTCTTCCAACCTTCTTTCTTGCCTTGGACTGATGTTGGGGACACTCTTCTGTGGACCTCTGCTGTCTTGAAATAAGAGAAGCCTAGAGTTACACAAGACCCTCTCAATAACATCTCTCATACAGGCAGCGAGGTATATGTAACTATGCATGAGAGGAACATAAAGTCCCAGGAGTAGCCAAAGAGGTGGCTCATAAGGCAGTACACAGGCACAGGTGGTGGCATATTAGAAATTCATGAGTCACTTAAAAGATAGTACATGAGATGTATCAATAAGGTGTGAGGGCTCTCACCCCAAGTCTATGTAACTAGTTCACAGCCTCCGTGTAGGCTGCACGGGCTCTCTGCATGTTTTCCACTCTATTAGTTACTCAACAGAAAGCTTTGTCGGATAATAATTTGCTTGTTGGAAATGTCTCTGTTTCTGATGCACCGAGATGCTTGCCTCACTGCTTTCTGGATGGTTAGTTTGTTTATTTAACAATGATCGGGTATATAAATTACTGAAAAGAGCAATTGATTAAATTTTGGCTACTTTAATAATATAGTATACAGGCTATGTGCTTGAGATTATTTTGATCACAGAGGAAGTCTTCTTAGTTGTCCATCTGTTCAATCCTCTTCAGAAATAATATGAGGGTTTATCATATTACTAAAAGATCAACTAGGTTCCTTATAATTACTTTTAACACATAGTACATTGATTTAAGTATCCTTATAGGCTTAGTGTCTTATCACTCACTTGTAATGAAGACAGTTTCCAGAGGAAGAGATTTAATGTTCTCTGTTTCATACCGAGCTTCTACTGTGGTATGCATATCTCTCAGTTGAGTTCTGGAGCTTGGAGCCTGTGAGAGCAAGAGTGCTTTATTACATGGAAAGATGCTGTAGTGATTTTTGCAACTTGTTCTAATCAGAGTAAGCTTGTTTAAAGAGAGTGAAGGTCATCTGTGTCTTAGTATTCACCGTGCACTGCATCTAAGATACTATAAAAGAGGATTGGGGTGCAAGTGAAACCAGCTTTACGTGGTTGAATACTCACTGGAAGGTCTGCATGGTTAGATCAGCATATAAATCAGGTTGTTAAAACTTAAAAACTCAGTAGAAGTCCCAAAATGGGAATAGCAGGAGGTGGGACTTATCACAGTAACCCAAAGACAAATATGCAAGAATTGTGTCAAGACAAAATTCCCAACAAACTTAGTGGAAAGGCAAATCCTGTATTTGTGAACCATTTGCAGGCCTTAGAATCTAAATAATTCATCAAATTTGTAAAAAGAATAAAAATTAGGGAGGTCCAGTTGATCCCCATGTCATCTGATGTGAAGAGTGAGTTGTGTGGGGATGAGAAGTAGTCATAAGGCCAGGTACTGTCAGAGTATTAGTGACTATAATGCAGAGAATTGACTTTAGGTGAACCCAAAGAAAAATGTATATAGATCCTCCTGAAAACTGGAAGCAAACAAGATCGCCAGGCAAAAGTTGGAAGCACAGGGATGGGGATAAGGGAGAGGGGAGAGGTAGGAGGGTAGAGGAAGGGGAGAGGGTGAAGGAGAAGAAAGAAGGGAAGGGTTGGGGAAAGCTGGGGGGAGTGGGAGGGTGGAGAAGGAGGAAGAGTGGATATTGGAGAAGGGAATAAGATATCTACACTAAGGGCGTCATTTTAGGATTGGCAAGAGACTTGGTTCTAGAGGGGATCCCAGGTGTACACGGGGATGTCCCCAGCTAGGTATTTGGGCAGCAGAGGAGAGGGTGCCTGAACTAGCCTTGTCCCATAGTCACATGGATGAATATCTTGATCATCACCATAGAAATCTCGTCTGATGGATGGAGATAGAGACAGAGACCCACATTCACATCAGAGCAACGGACTCCCAAGGTCCGATCGAAGAGCAGAAGGTGGGAGAAGATGAGCAAGGAAGTCCGGACCGTGAGGGGTTGGTCCACCCACTGAGACAGTGTGCCTGATCTAATGGGAGCTCACCAAATCCTGCTGGACGGAGACTGAAGGAGCATATGTTCAAACCGTACTCTCTGAATGTGGCTGCCAATGGGGGCAGACTGGGTCGCCAACAATAATGGCACTGGAGACCTATCTCCTCTGCATGTATAGGCTTTTTGGGAACCCAGTCTATTTGTATGCACACCTTCTTGGGCCAGAATGGAGCGGGGAGGGCCTTGTACTTTCCACAGGGCAAAGTACCCTGCCCTCTCTTAAGAAAGCAGGGGGAGGGAGGAGAGGTAGTGGGGGAACAGGAGGGGACTGGGAGAAGGGGAGGAAGTGTAAATTTTTGAATGAAAAATAAAAGAATATGAAAAATAAAAGAATATGAAAAAAGAGAATTAACTTTTATATATTAACCTTGTAGCTAGTGACATTGATGATCTCATTTTTATTATTATCAAAATACCAAATTTTCTATTGTGCATCATTTCTTCTTTGTTTGCAGGTTATTGTCTGATGCTATACCCTTTCAATTCATTTTTTATAGTTTATTTTAATCTTAAGGGAGGGTTTCATGCATTCCAACCATAGTAGGTATGTGAGGGTAACCTTGAACTCCTGCTAAAAATGTAAGAGCTGACAAGAACTGAAGTCATATTGAAAGCTTTATATAGCATTGATATAAATTCCAAATAGTCAGTCTGTAAAACAGTTATCTTTGAAGGAATTAAATACAGTACTGTTAGTTTTCATGATGACAACAAGAAGCAGAGACAGAGATATAGGAAGAAGTCATGACAAGATTTATCCCCCAACCAAACACATTCTCTAGGGGACCTTTTACCTTGTCATGAAAATTCCAGCATGTCATGAACCCTTTATGGCATTAATTCATTTACTAGTTCAGAACCCCAATGATCTCATTGTCTCTGAAAATATCCTCATAGACACACTCACAGGTGTGCTTTACTAATATCCTAGACTTTTCGTTTATATTAAATTGACAAGTAACCATCAGCCAGAACAGAAGATCAAATCAACCACATTTCCTAAAGGTAAAGGCCAATCATAAGATAAATCCCTGTCTTCCACAAGTATGAGAAAACAGGAATCTGAATAAGTCTGAGCCTGGCAGAGGTTGGCTTAGAGCTTTAGGGAAAAAGGAAATATCTGCAACATCAAAAACAAGACAAAGCAGCAAGTGTTGATATGTGATCTATAGAAACTTATCACTAATATTAAACTAGAATCATTGAGGAAGGTGGCTATGATGAATATATTATTCCACACAAATTAATGAGCTTTGTGTTAGAAAAGTCATGTAGGCCTTTTGTTTCTCAAGAAGTAAATTGATGTGATGAATAAATCAAAAGAACGAGAATTATAATTGGATACTCCTAATATAAATAAAGTATAATAATTTAGATTAGAATTTGCTGATGAGATATTGATTCTTACAGAAGATCAAAGAAAATTTCTGGAGATGAAATTTATACCTGGTGAAGAGTCACTAAAGTCCCAGATAATATTTTTATCAATAAAGTATTTTAAAATAAAGGTATTTGTTTGGGGGTATAAAAAATGTTCCAGTAACGAAGTGCTAAGCATGAGGATTGGAGATCGGATCTCCTAAAATAGACAAAAAATCAGGAAGGCATGGAGACTTACTTCATAAATCCAGTAGCGAGAGAGTTTAAGTTGGCTTCGACTTTGGAGTTCCAGATCTGTCTTCAATATGAGACAGTGCTTTAATATATAAGGTACAAAGTGATCAAAAAAAGCACTCAAGATCAATCTTGCATCTCTGCATGCCCAGGCATACCCACACACATACGGCACATGTACAAGTCATGCACACATAGTAAGATACTCATCTAGCAGGACCAAAGCTTTTATAAGCACTGGACAACTAAAGTCATGCTCTATCACTGTCTGGTCCTATTTGCTTTCTTGTGATCTGAAACCACACCCATATGTGTGCCTCTGTTTAAAACACTCAAATGAGTGTGTGTAAAGTATGAATTATTTTAACTTGCATTTTCTTTAAGAACAACAGTATTGAACTTCTTTTTAATATGGCTATTATCCAAATGTGCTCTTTGGTGAGCTATCTGTTTAATGCTGTTGTCAGCATCACAGGCTTGCCGGTGTGTTTCATAATGTTTAACTGGAAATACTCTTTATATGTTTGAGAAGCCAGACCAGCCTTGGATACATGTTGTCAAATACATTTCCTCAGTCTTGGCCTTCTCTCTCTTTTCTCTTTGATTATTTTAACACTGTTTCTTTTTGTCAGATGACAATTTAAAGTTTTGATATAGTACAATTTATCATTCTTTCTTGGTTGGAGATCCTACTATAGGTATCATGTTTCAAAGTTCTTGCTAACCTTGGGTCATGAAGTTTTATTCTCATATGTATTCTTTAAAATATTTCAAATTTTGATCTATGATCTAAAACCATTTTTTGAAAGGCTGTCTTTTCTCCATTGAGTTCCTTTCACACTTTTGTCAAAATCAAATAGTCATACATGTGTAGTCTATTTCTGGACAATCTATTGTGTTCCATTGATCTATTTGTCCATCTTCTCACCAAAACCACCCTGGTCTATTGTTACAGGTTTATAGTTATGAAATCAGGTAGCACATACCCTTCTACTTTTACCATATTTAATAAAATTTCAAGGATTCAATTTGTTTTGTCTTTGCATATCAATTTTAGAACTGTATTGTTCTTACAAAATTGTTTTACTAATATTTTTGATTAAAATTCTATGTATAGATTTAAACAAGCTTGATTTCCAATTGTAAGTTGATGGTTGTCAAAATGCCATTGATTTTGTGTGTATATTTCATATTCTAGACTTATTTATTGATGCAAGAATTTATGGTGAGTTATGTTCCTAGTGAAATCTAAAAATAGGAAGTTTAAAATTTTTGTTTTCATTTGAAAATTTTATTGCAATTTTATGACTTTTCCCCATAGATAGAACTATTTGGACTTGGCTGGATTGATGTTTTGAGATTACACGTCATTAAAGCATCCAATCTTCCACTATGAATTATTTTTAAGTATAAAGTTTCTGGATTTTTCTTTCTTAGATTTGAAGTATCCTTTATTTTACCATCTGAAAGTTTTTCATCTACCAAATCTTTCATGAATATTTTTTCACAAACTGTTTGTTTTCTCATTCTTTGGACACTGTCTTTAATGGGGTATGAAATGTTAATACAATGAATTCTGGCCTTTTCAGTTGTATGTGGAACATGTCTTTGATGTTGTGTCTAAAAGTCATTAGCGTACCTAAGACTGTTTTTTTTAATAAATTCTTTCAGTTTAAACCTTTTTATTTGGCTAATGAGATGGTTCAGAAGTTAAAGGTGCTTGCTGCTAAGCCTGAGGACATGAGTTCAAACCCCGGAACTCACATGATGGAATGAAAGACCCAACAGCTGCAAGGTGTCCCTTGTCTTCCACACATGCCCCGTGGTACAACATACACACAAATAAATGAATAAATAACTTTTACAAATACAAAAAATTTTGCAGTTTAAGCCAGTGAATTTTCTTAAAGAAGTTCATTTGTATGGAACTTATGGTAGCACACTGACCATTCAGTAGTTTATTTTTAAGATGTGGATATAATTATTTATTCACTGACTAAGAGTTTTCTCTATCATTTTTCTGAGGAGTGAAGATATATTACCCAGTCTTTTAGTTTCAATGTTCTTTTTTCCTACCTTTTGTGCATACAGTCATGTTTGATCACATCTAGTTTCTTCCCATGAAAACAGTGACAATCCAACTCTTTAATAACACTAATGACTCCCCTAACGGCCTGGCCTTTCTTGTTTTTTATTTGAATGAGAAATTGGAATGCACATTTTATAGATTCATTGTTTTCAGTTAATTTTTATGAAGGAACATGTGAAACTTACTTTAAAGTATAGGGATTTTAATTTTTCAATATTATTTGTTCTACTTGTCATCACTGACAATTTTCGTCTTCCCTTCCTAAAAATATGTAAGAATGGGTAAGATGGTAAACCGCTTGCTAATGTGGGTCTTAGCTGAAAGCTAAAATAGCCCAACCATGTTGTGAACTAGAACTGAATCATTATCTAACTTCTTTCAGAGGAAATAAGTTTACTGAAAGGAACAAGTCTGATAATTTATTTGAAGATTCTTATTTATTTGCTCTTGTTGTGTTTTCATTGATAGTTCAAATGACATTTATATTCTCCTCAACTAGCCACAGTTAACTGTGCTGGTAAGTTACTCTAACAAATAATTCTCTAAGCACATCTACTTGAAAATAACTGATTTGAATATCTTAATATCTCTAGCTGACTTTTTGGCTCAGGTTTAGGTATCAATGAGGTCTATATGGTGTGTCTGAAAGTCTTAGAAGGTACCTGCTATATATAAGGAAAAGAGTAAAAAAAAATCCAAATCTTATTCTATTTTTAAAATCTAAATAGGTCTTCTCCAATACTAGAGAATTTATTTCCTGAGTTAGGGAGGTGGCATCACTTTCTTTCTCTGGGACAGAACCTGTTGTGATATCTCTAGAAGGGTTAGAAGTTGAGAAGTACACTTGAGTGTATCTGAAAGGACTTGTGCTTGATTTACTTCCTGAAGAAAATAAGAGATGTGAAGGCAGGCCTGGCACACTAGTATGCCAGTCACAGAAAATGGATGTAGAGAAGACTGTGTGACTCATGAAGTTTGGGGAGCCCAGGTTCAAAACACTGCCATAGCTGATACAGTAATCACACCTTTGTGCCAGTGTGTCACTACCTTATCAGGAATAAACCCTGTCCAGTTCAAATGGCAACAGTCTTGGGAAACCCATCAGATTATAGATGTTGTTATTTCAGCCATATTAGCAGGTTTCAAAATTCTTCACTCATTTTGTGTGACACTCATTAAGTGTGATGGCTTGAACTTCAAGTGTGAAAATGCATGAAGCTGATTTTCAAATAGCCTGTGTACAAAATCTCCTTCCATCTAAAAGGTCTCTGCCTTGAAGCTCTAAAGCCAATGGGAGCTTCCTACTTCAGAAATCTAGCATTGATTTGGCCAAAACTTTTAGAGTAAAACTTCCACCCTAGTCTTCAGACCCATCATAAGTCTAGACGTTAGCTTTCTCCCCAGGAAACAAAATCCTAAACAAATTTGTTCTCTCTGAGGGGATATGTTATAAGCTTGTAAGTCTAATTAATGCTGAGATTTGTGTCGAAATAGAAAGGCTTAGGTAAGAAAATCATAAACTCGTATCCTTGCTCTATCTCACCATATGATGCTCTTTGAGATGTTAAGATATAACAACATGGCCTCAACTCAAGTATTGGACTTCTCAGTCTCTAAGACTGAGATAAATGAGATAAATGTCTTTATAGGCTATCTAATCTCTGGTATTTTGTTATAATAGAAGAAACAAATTACAACATTACCAGAAACTAAAGATATATTCAACAAGAAAAAATCCGAGTGACTGGTTTGGCGTCACTTGCCTAAACATGAAAGCTCTGCCAGGAAGATAAGGAAGGCAAGTCCTCTCAACACAGAAATTTATTTCCAGTATGTAAAACCACAGCTAACATAGTTGAGCCAGGAAGATAAGGAAGGCAAGTCTTCCCAACACAGAAATTTGTTTCCAGCATGAAAAATCACAGCTAAACACCACCTTTACCTCTTCATCACTTTTTTGTTGTGTTTCTGTTATGTATTTCTGAATTCTTCAGTGTATGACTCTGTCATTTCTAGAGTTTTGGAAGTTGCTTACTTCTTGTTTACTTAGGTAATATTATATCCTTCTGGAGTCTTTGATGAAGTTGAAGAATAGATAAATAGTTATAGTTTTCTTTAGTTATGATAAAAGATAAAATAAATATAAATATTGTAACATAATTCTTGCTTGTTAAATGTTTTGTTACGTGTAATTTGACCATGTTAAATTTAAAGCTTTCCTTTTTTGCTTAAAAAGAAAAAGGGGAAATGGTGTAGGAGGTCCTTCTGTATTTGTGTTACTTCATTAGTTGAATAAAGAAACTGCCTTGGCCTTTTGATAGGGCAGAACTGAGGTAGGCTGGGAGGACAGAACTGAATTCTGGGAGGAAGAAAGCAGAGTCAGGAGAGTTGCCATGAAGCTACCGGGTCAGACATGCTGAATTTTTCCCAGTAAGCCACGACCTCATGGTGACATACAGATTATTAAAAATGGGTTGAATCAAGATGTAAAAGTTAGCCAATAAGAGGTTAGAGCTTATGGGTCAGGCAGTAATTTGATTAATACAATTTCCATGTGGTTATTTCAGGGGTTAAGCTAACCAGGTGGCAACCCCTCATACAGCAGGTGTATGCCTATGTGTGTGTCCATATGTCCATGCACCCATGTGTGGAGGGAGTAATGGTAACATGTTCTTTTTGCACAGCTGTCATTTCCTATTCATTTCCATCTTATGACCCATCCAATCGAAGTTAAAATATTTCATTCATCATTTGTATTGTGACCCTAGCCTGAACCTCCCCAAGTCTAGACTGGTTGACTATTTTCTCTTCTTCTATTGATGCCCTTAGAGAGTGTTTCTTCTTCTAACACTTTCTCCTGGAGGACATTTCTCACAGCATAAAGTCAAAGCCAATTTCATGTTCCTGCCAGTTCACAAGGTATCAGAATTTTCCACAGAGACCCTTGAACATGGTGGTAGATCATAGCTGAGGCACTCTTCCCTCACAAGAACCATACCATTAAATGAGGGGAATAGTTGCACACCATCCTAAGATATTCTATCACAGAACAACTAACTCTTCCCTCATGAAAGGGTGACTTCCCATGGTTCATGGCCATTCTCCACATAAAAGTCTACATAAATAAGGTTTAAAATAAGAAAATGTTTTTGACTGTAACTGGATTATGAGGAAACTTGAGAAACACAATTGAAAGTTCTCTTCCAAGACTATTTTTTGCTGCTATGGTTGCTTTGATTGCCACTATGTTGAAGACTACATGTTTCCACTGGGCTTTCTCAACATCCCCTGTCATGATACGAATGCAGGAATAGCACTTAGAAAAGATAGCACTCCTTTTTAATTATACTCTTTATTGTTGGAGAAGTGAACACGAGCAAAGCAATAGAGCAAATGAAAGCTTACTTCTGCAAAGAATTCATCATGGCCCTAGGAACTTTGAGTACTTAGTTTGAATTTTCCCATAAAAGCTTCAATCTAAACCTTCATCCACAGAATCCTAAACACATTGATTTTATCTTGGTAGAAGATAACAGTCATAGGCTGGGATACTTTTTGAATACCATCATTTCCTCCCAAGGTTACCTTTGTAAATTGTCTTGTAGCTAAGAAGGGTAATGAAAGGCACCATTAATGCAAAAGTGTGTCCATTACTGAAAAATTGCAGGGTTCCTGAAATAACCCATATCTTTAGCTAAGACCAATGTTGGCCTTGGCCTGTGCTAGCCTCCACACCTATTCTGTTGAACAGTTATTCTCTGATGTACATTATTTAATTCATAACTCTGCATTTTCTGTCTATTACTTGGCATCTAAAAGTCAAATTTAAAGTAAACATGGGAAAAGAATTGTTATGACTTTTGCTTTAACAGTATTGGATTCAACTTTGTTTCAGAAACTTTCACAGAACAGAATAAAGTTGAGCAGTTACTAATTTCCCACCTATTAATTCACTTACCTAACCATTACTTACCAATAGTCTTTTGTTTTTAAATTTCTTTTTTACTGCAATGAGAAGCCATTTTCTCTTTCTTATAGTATTCAATGCACTGAATTTTTGCTGATATATCCATGATCTCTTAATGGGTTGTTACTTCCAAACACCAATCCGTTTCAAAATTTCCTTTGTTACTATTCAAATCTAGGACCACTAAAGCGACATTAAACCAAGATCTTACAGTATTAATTGCATATCTTATGCTGAGTAAAAGCCATGGTCATAAGGAACAAGTTTGAGGTTTCCAGCAAACTAGTAGATTTTCCAACTGTTTCATTTAATCACAAGTCTGGTCAGGATATGCTAACTCTTTTTCTAATTTCTTTTGATAGGCTGAGTAACTAACAATAATATATTTTCCCAACATCTGCTATAATGCATAGAATTTTTAACAGTCATGGTGAAACCTCATTAAAACTTTGCACCAGAGCCAGGCATTATATAATACATGTCTGTCTGTAATCTCTGAGGTTGGAAGATAAAGAGAGAAAAGTCAGCTTGGACTATATTGCAAGGCCCTGTTGAGGAAACACAAAATTACAAAATCAACCAAATAGACTTTGTACCAGAAAACATTATCTCAAGTAATATGGGGTGATTTAAGCTCATAACTATAGCCAAATAAAAATATATCACTAAAATAAATAAGGTGGTGTAAATAGCAGAACTTTAGTAGACAGGGCCAAGAAAAAAATCAATGAAAACAAAATTTAAGGAAAAAAATAAACCAATGTCTAACTTTGAAATCCTTTATGGAACAAGAAAGACTATAATAAAATCATGAAGAAAGTAAAGTGCAGAACTGAAGACCATGGAGAGCACTGCTTGAGAAAAGCAACTGAAGGAGGCAAAATAATGCTGGAAAATTTCTGTCTTTAGTTTCCTCACTTGCTTCAGGTTGTCTAACAGGGCTAGAGTGAGGGTAAAAGCCTTCCCCTGTCATATATTGTTGTTTGTGTTGTAGAAAAAGCTACAATTTAGCAGGTCTAATAGAATCTTATAGAGACTGAAGCAGCAATCACAGCATAGGTCTGCCCTAGGTCTTCTGCATATGTTTTGCGGTTGTTTAGCTCAAATTTTTGTGGGTCTCCTAACTGAGAGTTGGGGTTTCTTTGACTCTATTGACTGTTCTTTGAACTATTTCCCTCCTACTGGGTTGCCTCATCCAACCTTGATATGAAGGATTGTGCCTAGATTTATTTCATCTTGTTATGAGTATGTCCCATTATTTTCCCTGGGAGTCCTATTCTTCTCTAAGGGGAAATGAAAAATCAGAGGATCTGGGAGAAAGGGAAAGTGGGGGGGTGATTGGTAAGAGTGGAGGGAGAGGAGGCGTGGAAAGGGATGTATTGTATGAGAAAAGAAGAAAAAAAATCTGCCTCTGAAGAACTTAGAGTAGAATATGAGTTCTCAGCTTGAAAGTAAATTCTATAGTCAACCTTAACAGAACAGCATACACAGGGGATTAAACAATATAATTTTATTCTCTAAGCATTTTAAAGGCTGGAAATCTAAGATCAAAAGGTTGGTTTCTTATTAAAACTATTCCTCTGGGAAGAGTAAATGGAGGAAAACTACAAGCAGAATATAATGTATGAGAAAAGAAAATGTTTTCAATAAAAGAGAAATAAGTAAATATAAGATATTGAAAAAACAAAGCAAAAACAAACAAGCATGTTCTTGACCCCAGAGTATACTTTCTCTCTGTGTCCCTTCACTGTCTTTTCCATGTGTGTTTACTTTCCAGGTTATCTCTGTTGCAAAGACTGTATTCTAGTTGAATTAGGACACTATGTAATTGATAACTTGTTTAGATAGAATCACCATGTTAAAAGTCCCTTCTCAAAACCCTGGGGGACTCTGCTTCCACAGACTCCCCATCATCAGAATTAACCCACAGATTGAAAACATTTGACACATCATTTTCACTTATACTGAACATTTAGATTTTAAAAACCTTGTCAATAGCCGGGCGGTGGTGGTGCACACCTTTAATCCCAGCACTTGGGAGGCAGAGACAGGTGTATCTCTGTGAGATTGAGGCCAGCCTGGTCTACAAGAACTAGTTCTAGGACAGGCTCTAAAACTACAGGGGAACCCTGTCTCAAAACAAAACAAAACAAAACAAAAGCAAAACAAACAAACAAACAAACAAACAAAAAACCCACCTTGTCATTATTCTTTGAGTGGTATAATGGGGCAATAATTTCACACTGTTAATGTATTAGGAATCCTAAATCATCTTAAGATGAGATGCACAGGCCTATGGAAGTAACTCTGTTTCATCTGTAGAAGCTGGGCATCTGTAATAAACTGTGGATATTGGTACCAGTCATAAGAGAATTAACAGGTAAAGACTATGCCTTAAACTATCCTTGCATGGTAACCTGGCCTTCCTGGGAACCTATTATCTGAACTGAGCACACACCCACCGAGTAAAGATCCAATATCCTCATTCCACTCAATATTTTCCTCGTTCCTCAATGGGAAGGCTGCCTATTCTGTAACAGAGTACTTTCTCAGCTCCAGGAGGAATTTCTGTAACTACTTGTAAAATGTATTTGCCCATACCCCTTGATAATGGCAATTCTCAGCAAAGTTTGAAAGATTCCCTTCTAGAATCTAACAAAAGACTAACACATGATCTGAAGAAAATTTCTCTAACAACTCTTATTCCTTTTCTTCACATGATTTTCAAATTTCTTTGGCACCTTGGAGGAAAGAAAGACACTCACAACTATCCCCGTGATCAGCTATGGTTGCATTGTTCTTTCTGGTTTAGAGAACACACAGGTTCTTTGGAGACCATCTCAGTAATCATACTCATCACATCAAAGAGGCCACCTAAGAGTCCTAGTGCACTGAGACTAGGAATATTGATTGTCTTAAATACATGTATTATATTTTCAGAGAAAAGTTTTTCTTTCCCTGATCACCATGCACATGTATTCTCAGGTAATGAATTAACCTCCCAGGAGAAGTCAGTAGGAGCTGTTCTTGATAACACAACTTGTTTCTCCTTTTGTTAAATATGAAGAAACCCCAATAGAGCACAAGACAGGCTGCAAAAGGAGTCACTTTTGTGTACTTGACTGCACTAATAATCCATAGTAATCATGATAGATTTTTTTATGGCGTAGCAAAATGGCCAGAGGAAGAAATGTACATTTCTAATGGAAATTTCATAGGGGTAGAAACTAGGAAAACATTGAACATAGAAATGTCATTTAATGAGTATTCTCCAAAGATTAGACTTGTTCATCCACTATTTCTGGAAAAATAAGAAAAATAGGAAGAAATAATGACCTTTTGTCCTCCTGCTTTTGAAGAAACAACACTCAGAGGTGGATGGGTAGGGACGTGGGAATGGATCTGAGAAAGCTGGGGTGGGGGGAGTGAGTATGACAAAGTATACTGTAGGACATTCTCAAGGAATTTAGGTTGGAAAGAATCTGAGATGACCTGGAGGTGAGTAAGATCAAGTATATTGAAATAAGTTCTAAAGAAATTAATACATGATTTAAAAATAGAAAGAAATAAAGCTCAGCCTCTAGAGATGGGCAACCAACAGTTCCCTCCCATGACTATTTTATTGAATGCCAGGTAAGAAAAAGACAGGAGTGCGTAATGAAATCACTGACTGAAGAAGAAGATTCTAAATACCTAAGTGGACAGTGAGGGATAGCCAAGTCAAAGAAGGCCTTCTCTAGATATGCAGTTTTTTCTATAGTATAATCTTGCCTAAGGGTCTACAAAAATTGACTCAATGTTGCTGCCAATGTTGCTGGCAACCAAGGCAAGAATTAGTAGCCAAACCATGAAGGCATGGAGAAGGTGCTCCATGGAACAGCAAGTGTAGCCTACATAAATAATTTTGGCAGATAAGAGTTCTCCAAAAATTCAAAAATTAAGGTGGACAGCTTCTGAGGTACAGTGCTTCTGGGTATCCTCTGGTCCCAAAGGTCATTTGCAGAAATATTTATACCAATCCTATATACACCCTCCACCCCCTAACATGAACATGCATGTACACAAATACAAAAAACACAGATAAGGTATCTATTAGGATATTTTTCTCTGTAAATGAAAATAACTTGTGTAGGCTGGCAGAACAATAAGAAAAGCTCTGTATGTGTGGGCCTTAAATAAACTCAGTGGATAAGTACCAACTTCAATGGCCCAGATTCTGTCTGTGCCACATAGGAGTGTAATCAGTAGATGTTCTAATACAGCGTTGTTTATCTTAAATATTCCAACACAAAACTTTAATTTTATGGTCAATTTGAGAGAAAATGATTTTAAATAATAACCACAGAATGTACATTGGGATTCTATCTCTGTTGGGAGTTTAAATTCTGGAAGAGACAAACTCACACTGAAAAGATACACACCCACTACTACCAACGACATGGTATTTAACACCAACATAATTGTGTTGTGTGTTCTCTAGTTTTATGTCAACTTGATGCAAACTATAGTCATTGGAGAGGAGAGAGCAGCAACTGAGAAAGCACATTTAGATGATTGGCTGAAGGCAAGCCTGTAGGGCATTTTCTTATGACTGATGTGGGAGGGGTCAATTCACTGGGGAGAAGACCATCTAAGGCTGGTAGTCCTGTGTTCTAGAAGAAAGCAGACTAGTTGGGCGGTGGTGGCTCACGCCTTTAATCCCAACACTCAGGAGGCAGAAGCAGGCAAATCTCTGTGAGCTCAAGGCCAGCCTGGTCCTGAGATCCAGGACAGTCAGGCTTGCTACACAGAGAAATCCTGTCTCAATAGAAAAAGAAACAAAAACAAAAAACATACAATCAAAAATTAAAGCAGACTGAGCAAGTCATGGGGAGCAAGTCACTAAGCAGTACCCACATGCTCTCTGCTCCTTCCTTTTGGTGACTGTCTTATTTGAGTTCCTGTCCTGACTTAAACTTCAGTGCTTAATAGTGATGTAGAAGCATAAGCCAAGTATTACCAAGTTGCTTTGGTAATTATGTCTCAATACAGCAACGATACCCTAACTAAGACATGGAATGGTGGATGACGACTTTAATCTTAGTTCTCAAGAGGCAAAGACAAATGAAGTGAGTTTAAGGCCAGCCTGGTCTACAGAGTGAGTTCTTGTATAGCCAGAGATACATAGATAGAACCACGCCCCTCAAAAAACAAATAAAAAACAACAGAAAAGCAACAATATAACTAAGAAACTCATTAAAAACTAATTATTAATTACCAATAATAATTAGTTTGTGTTGTTTGATGTTTATCAATCAATGAGTGTAATGTGTATGAAATTGTTTTTCAGTTAAAAGAATAATTTTAGTTTTGCAAAACTAAATAATTGCTCAGAATTCTTTAATGAGTCTGTGAAATAAAATAAATTTGTGTACGCCAATAAAAATACTTTGTAAAATCATTTACTCTGCATTTATGTATTCATATGGGCATAGATTTCGATATTTTACTATCATAAAGTTTATATTATTTATGCATCATGTATACACACATACATATATAGGCTATATACATACATATATATGCCCTATATGTGTGTATATATATATATATATATATATATATGCTGAAAATATAAAAATAAAGTTTATTGTTCCTGTGGAGAGTCTCAGTTCTATAAGTTCAAAAAGAAAAATGGGGAAGTTCAAATGATTGGCCTGAAAAGAATCTCAGACTTTAGAAACCAAGATGAGAGAGAACTGGAAACAAATAACAAAGAAGAAAGTGTGATGTCCTGGAAGCCAAGTTCACTGACAGCTGTTTTAAGAAGATGAAATCTTTAGTTGTTTCAAATGACGCCTTTCAGTGAAGTAGGATGAGGACAGAGAAGTCCATTCTGCTTTTAGCACGAAGGAGGTCACCGGTGACATCACAGGGACTAATCTGGGTGAGTTCAGGCTGAGTTTAGCGAGGAATGGAGGAGGGCATTAAAAACAAGGCAGAAATTTCTGTCAAGACCATCTGATTAAAGGAGATCTGAACAGTGAGTTTTAATTGCAGGTCTCAATTTTGGGCAGAGATTTCGATATTTTATTATCATAAAGTTTATATTATTTATTATTTACTCAGCTTTTTGCCTTATTTTGTTTTGTTATTAGAAAGATATCACATAGCCTGGACTGACTGAACTTTCCCTCTAACTCTAAGTGGCCTTGAATTATAATTCTCCTGTATCCACTTCCCAAATGCAGGCATTATAGGGTATATACTACCATGCCTGGTTTTATAATTACTAATATTGCTTTAAAACTTCATGTAGACAATGCACTTGGATATCAGTGGGAATGAACCAAATCAAAACTTTGGAAAAATCTCTATTGACTGCTTGGAGGTTGTTTGCAACTATACTAAACAGTAATCTTAAAACTTAACCATAACTTTACTTTTGCAGGGTCCATAAAGAGAACATCACCCCGATGACAGTGCAAAGCAATTCTAGAGGATGATTTCCCCTCTCCCAAAAAAGTTTGTCCTCAGGGTTGAGTATACCATTTAGGGGATGTTGACTATTACTTGTATCAGGTGGAGGGTTGGAGTGGAAACTATGTTTGTTAAAAAAAAAAGGAATAATAATAATGGGTAATAAGTAAATACTTGTGAGATATTATTTATGGAAAATTTACATGGTTTTTATATAATGATACAAATTCAAATTACATGTGTTATTTTGTTTACAATATTTGTGCACCTATGCAAAGTTATCCTGTCAGATTATATACATGCCTGTTTCTACCTCTGCTTAGGACATTTTGTATATTGATACAACCTTTAGGATATATTTTCATATTGTAGTATATATTATTCTTACCTCTGATCAAGATACTTACACATTGTTTACATTTTGAAGTCATTGTCTTCATTTGTTGCACATTTGTTTACAGATTATTTAATATTCTAACAAAGTCTTAATAGTGAAGTTATACAGATATTAAATACTATAGGTCAATAGTTGTTCACGCTTGTTATACATATAGTCCAATTAATTAGGTTCTTTAGATACACAGTGTAGTCTGCCTATATAGGTAATCTTCAACCACTTAAAGTATCCACAGTACATGGATTTAAATAACTTAGGGTTCTGTTGACATGAGACAAGATTGCTCCTGACAGCACCAATCTATTTCCAAGAGAATGTTGAGCACCGACGACAGTCCACTCAGAGCTTGTTTTCTACTTGGCACAATTGACCTTTGGGCAAGGAACTGCCCGTGCCTCAACCACCGACAGAGTACATAGTATCCGGAAATGGATAAGCAGGAAACAAGAAAACGACTGTCAAATCTTGCCAAGACAGGGTAAGACAGTTTTGAAAATTTCCCTGCCTCTGAAAATAGTCTGTCAGTTACACTTGGCCTTAGCCAATGTTGGTTGCTGCAACAATGCTAATGAGACTTTGGGTGATTACTCAGGTAGCTAATTGTCTTCATTATATTGTACTTGCTTTGGAAACTGTTGGATTGTACTTCCTGTCCACTCCAGTAGTATTATTTCTCTTCTCAGGCCTTCAATGGGGTTAAAGATTAGATAGCCGTAGTTACCTTTCTTTTATGATTTAGCCAAGCTTATTTTTGGTGCCTGATTTAGACTCCTTAAAAAAGAGTTTTATTAAAACATCTGTCATGTGTTCCTTACTTAATATTGCTTATGTTGTTTGTAATTTTATACTTGATATCTGTTCCTATTGTATATAGTTTTATATTTGGTTTGGATGGCTCTTGTTTGGACAAAAGGGAGAGATGATGGGAACCTTGTTAGCCATTCATCTTTAAGAGGTGGAAGTTAGCTAAGGCATGGCTTCGCTGGGACCTCCATGTGTATGTGCTCTGCACCTTTTCCTCTGAGACATTGCTGTGCTTGGATTTTTCATTTCCTGTGTTGTGATTTTTTCCCTGTATAATAAATAAAATATAATTGTTTTATCCTTAGCTAGCCTGGTTATTTCAACAGACGACTTTCTTCCCTTTGCTTCCTTATGTAAGAGAAAAAAGAGAGATAGAACAAAACCCTCTCTGCTTTTTATTGTAAGAACACAAATCTGGTCAAAATTCCTTTCAAAATCTTACTCTAAGTAACTGAATATTAGCATTTAGGATTTCAACATATAAATTTTTGGAGGAAAGAGCAATTTATTGCATGATCCTTTTTTTTTCATCTTGATTGATAAAACATAACCCACGGGACAAAAGTTACTACATTCCACAAGCTGACTATATCATCATAACCAGTACCTTGATCAGAAATCGGCACATCCCTGTCTGTTTTCTATTGCATTCTCTTCCAGCTGCTAAGCATCCAACCAGCTACTATGTGCTTTTCTCACTCCATAGACGGATCTTCCGAGTTCCCTCTGGACAACTGCTGAGGGACACGCAGGATTAGCCAAGAGGGACCTCAGGGTGTGTAAGCAGTTCTTACTGATTTCCCCTTAAAACATCAATTGTTAGCACAAAGACCATAGGAGGAATAAAGTAGGCATGAGATCCTGGGTCCATATTGAAAATTGATCACTACTCCCTTATATTCTTAGTTTTTGACAGCTACAATAATAACAGGGCTAATATAATATTGTAATTATGTGTTGATCTAATTTCCCGCCTCTAAGGTCCTGTGTGTGTGGACCTGTGTTTGCATGTGTGCACACAGACACACACACACACACAGACACAGACACACACATACCCCTTTAATCAAAATCTATAAACTGATTTTTAACATATATAATTGGAAGAATGGTATTTTTCAGTGGATTTGATCTATTTTTTATCTGGGCTTTTGCCTGAAGTCCTTCCACGAGTAAAACAAATATATTAATTAAATCTCTTCCAGGCAGAAACAGAGATAGCTATTTCACAATGTTGGGATAAAACGAGAGTTAGATAGCATCATTTCTACTTACAGTATTTTATTTTAGCTGAATTTCACTGAACAGGCTGAAGAGAAACCAGTGGTTAATAATTATAGGTGAAGGTATTAAAACACAAGCCCATTCAATGGACTTTCGCGACAATGAGAATTAAATCCAAAAACCTTTGGCTCGAGGATATGTTTCTCACAGGTTATGGCATTCAGTGTTCAGCACTCCACTGTCAGTGACCCTCCGGCGTGTTTCTAAATTCTGTGGAAATGAACCCATCTTACTATAAAGATTAGCAAATAGGCTCAATTAGCAGTTTGGCTAAAGGAGGTGTTCTACAACCATCAGATAAAGACTCCAGGACCCAGGATGCAGAAGCATGAATATTTATTGCCTTAAATTTTAAAAACTAACATTTATGTGGAGTTTCATTTAGTTACTTTCTTAAATTCTCAAGAAAAATTATAATAGTAGAAAACAGTATGCATATTGATGACACTGTGGTCTTTAATAATGTTTCATAGAGGCAGTGTTTTCCCAGTTTGTTTTTTAATTCCTTCCATTGATCACGTCACAGGGCCTACTCTGTCCAAGGCACTCTTTATACACTGTATTTAAAGCTGGGGAGGAAGGAGTCAGAGTTTCCATTTTCATAGCATTTGCATTATCGTGCAGAAGAGCCACTATGCTCTGAAAACGTGTAATTTCAGCTATCGTCTGTCAGTTATGAATTGTTTAGACTTGTAGGTAGTGTGTCCGTGTTCCAGTTTGAGGGTTGCTTTCTGGAATCAATTGGAATAGGCTGTCCCAGTGTTGAAGTAAGTGCTAACATATTCACACTGTCTCTGCATGAGAATGGGACAGGGTTTCTAGAAAAGAGCCAATGAGTCAGAAGACGGACTTAGAGACTCACTCTTACCAATGGAGGCAAGCATCACTGATCATGTTGAAAGTCTGAACGTAAGTAGGAGGCAGAAGAGTGGTTTCCGATGTTCTTGATCTTGGACGTGTATTTGCGCTACCTCAATCATATGACTGCTTCGCTGTGTACTTTGGGCTCTGAGAATGGCCTCGTTCCCGACTAGTATCTCATTACTTCTCAGGGACTATGTCACTCTTATTGGTCCTGTGTCTCTAAAGAGACCAGACTAAAATATTTCCATACGCCTCCCCATGGGTTGCAGGCTGTTCACTCTCTCCTCTCAGGTGCTCATATGTCCAATGACAATGTCATCCTCCATAATCTGCTTGTTGAGTATAAGAATCGCTTCTGAACAGTCACCATGTTCTCAGTGATTTTCTGCTGCAGGTGACTGCCACTGTGAGCTGACCTCTTTTCTCCGACTTCACCAGCCTTCTACCTCTCTTCTTACCAGTCAGCAGAGTTTCTGAAAACAGACCACAAATATAGGTGCCGTGGATTTTCCTCTCTGCCCTTTCAATCCACTGTGCCCGGTTCCCTCAGAAAGATCATTCAGAACCCAAAATGTCATATTCGATGGTTCTAAGAATTTTATAAAGCAATCTACAGATACTATGTGTGAAGATAATAAAGACAACTGAGATCTAAAAAATTTCATGTAACTCTCTGTATTTCCAAATAACCTTGTGAACCAGACACAATGCTCCGTCTGTATGAAGAAGAGGATGGTGATTCTCAAAACACTTTAATGTGGATCAGGAATTTCTCCCTCTGAACTCCTTTGGCTTACATTTGGTTTTTGTTCTTAAAATACTCAGGTACGGGACAAAAATCTTGTGATTCTGAACACATCTGTCAGTTTTGACATAGAAATATTGGATTTATTTGAGAATTCAACAAAATCTATAGACCCCCTCCATCCACAGATTAGAATTACACATATGACAGTAGTTCTTTCACAGTCCCATGGAAACCATGCTAAGATCCTCTGCCAAATGACCTATAAAGATCCTTTCATTCAGGGAGAATTGGTGGTCATTTCTTAAATCAGTATTATCAGTAAAGTGGAGCTTCTGAAAAAAATTAATTTAAATCAAAAAAGGTACTGAGAATCATTTTTCTTCTCTATTTGTATTAAATTTCTCATTTTATTGATGCCTTTCCATTATATTGTGAAGGAAATAAGAACTGTCATTTAACTCTCTGGACTGCTGTTAGACACATTCTATTCCTTCTTGCAAAAAAAAAAAAATGGTGCCCTGCTAAGATGCCAAAGATATCATTTCCTTCAGAGAGCCCTAGACAAGACATGTATTTCTGGACTGGAGTATGACTTATAAACGGAGAAGGATGGTCAGAGCTGCTCATCCATAGGAGCAAGGAGTCTGTTAATGGTTCTACAGCATCTGCTGGGGGTTGTGCTTTAAAACTATGATCTCCCACCTCCAGACTGACCCATTTCCTGCAGTGCTGTGTAATCAAGCACAGCTTTAGGGCCTCTAAAGTAATGAGCCCATACTTTCCATGAGTGACCTTGCAACTGCAAACTTGTACAAGTAGTGTTTCTCTACTCTATTTCTAAAATGGGTCATGGTGGATGAATTCATGTCCAGATAGAACTGTATACATACCTCAGAGTACTATGTATAAACTTAATAGCAGAAATAATGAGGGCTAAACATTGTTTCTGAATTAGCCAAGAACAGTGGGGAATCTCTAGAAAGAAAGAAAATTGGTGGTGATTAGCCAATCTGGGATGTGTATAGTTGTTACTTTTCCAAACAACATGGAAAAAAATTTCACTACATATAAATTTGAAACTTAGTTCTGTATTTTATTTTTTTGGAATATTCTCTTTTTTTCTTTTTTTATTGTTAAAAGAAAAATTTACATTTACTCCCCTTGTCCCGGGCCCTCC